>JAVIAB010000108.1:58760059-58925059 GCA_032433765.1 Megaustenia siamemsis
CTATTACACTGTAAATGATGAGCCTCAATAAGCCAAAACTCTACAGTACTACCTATTACAATGTAAATGATGAGCCTCAATAAACCAAAACTCTACAGTACAACCTATTACACTGTAAATGATGAGCCTCAATAAGCCAAAACTCTACAGTACTACCTATTACACTGTAAATTATGAGCATCAATAAGCCAAAACTCTACAGTACTACCTATTACACTGTAAATGATGAGCCTCAATAAACCAAAACTCTACAGTACTACTACACTGTAAATGATGAGCCTCAATAAACCAAAACTCTACAGTGCTACCTACTACACTGTAAATGATGATCCTCAATAAACCAAAACTCTACAGTGCTACCTACTACACTGTAAATGATGAGCCTCAATAAGCCAAAACTCTACAGTACTACTACACTGTAAATGATGAGCCTCAATAAACCAAAATTCTACAGTGCTACCTACTACACTGTAAATGATGATCCTCAATAAACCAAAACTCTACAGTGCTACCTACTACACTGTAAATGATGAGCCTCAATAAGCCAAAACTCTACAGTACTACTACACTGTAAATGATGAGCCTCAATAAACCAAAACTCTACAGTACTGCTACACTGTAAATGATGAGCCTCAATAAACCAAAACTCTACAGTGCTAACTACTACACTGTAAATGATGAGCCTCAATAAACCAAAACTCTACAGTGCTAACTACTGCACTGTAAATGATGAGCCTCAATAAACCAAAACTCTACAGTTTTACCTACTACACTGTAAATGATGAGCCTCAATAAGCCAAAACTCTACAGTGCTAACTACTGCACTGTAAATGATGAGCCTCAATAAGCCAAAACTCTACAGTACTACTACACTGTAAATGATAAGCCTCAATAAACCAAAACTCTACAGTACTACTACACTGTAAATGATGAGCCTCAATAAGCCAAAACTCTACAGTGCTAACTACTGCACTGTAAATGATGAGCCTCAATAAACCAAAACTCTACTGTACTGCTACACTGTAAATGATGAGCCTCAATAAGCCAAAACTCGACAGTACTACTACACTGTAAATGATGAGCCTCAATGAACCAAAACTCTACAGTACTACCTATTACACTGTATATGATGAGCCTCAATAAACCAAAACTCTACAGTGCTAACTACTACACTGTAAATGATGAGCCTCAATAAACCAAAGCTCTACAGTACTACCTATTACACTGTAAATGATGAGCCTCAATAAACCAAAACTCTAGAGTGCTAACTACTACGCTGTAAATAGTGAGCCTCAATAAACCAAAACTCTACAGTACTACCAATTACACTGTAAATGATGAGCCTCAATAAACCAAAACTCTACAGTACTACTACACTGTAAATGATGAGCCTCAATAAACCAAAACTCTACAGTGCTACCTACTACACTGTAAATGATGAGCCTCAATAAACCAAAACTCTACAGTGCTAACTACTGCACTGTAAATTATGAGCCTCAATAAACCAACACTCTACAGTGCTACCTACTACACTGTAAATGATGAGCTTCAATAAACCAAAACTCTACAGTGCTACCTACTACACTGTAAATGATGAGCCTCAATAAACCAAAACTCTACAGTGCTACCTACTACACTGTAAATGATGAGCGTCAATAAACCAAAACTCTACAGTGCTACCTACTACACTGTAAATGATGAGCCTCAATAAACCAAAACTCTACAGTGCTACCTACTACACTGTAAATGATGAGCCTCAATAAACCAAAACTCTACAGTGCTACCTACTACACTGTAAATGATGAGCCTCAATAAACCAAAACTCTACAGTGCTACCTACTACACTGTAAATGATGAGCCTCAATAAACCAAAACTCTACAGTGCTACCTACTACACTGTACATGATGAGCCTCAATAAACCAAAACTCGACAGTGCTAACTACTACACTGTAAATGATGAGCCTCAATAAACCCAAACTCTACAGTGCTACCTACTACACTGTAAATGATGAGCCTCAATAAGCCAAAACTCTACAGTACTACTACCCTGTAAATGATGAGCCTCAATAAACCAAAACTCTACAGTACTACTACACAGTAAATGATGAGCCTCAATAAGCCAAACTCTACAGTGCTACCTACTACACTGTAAATGATGAGCCTCAATAAACCAAAACTCTACAGTGCTACCTATTACACTGTAAATGATGAGCCACAATAAGCCAAAACTCTACAGTGCTAACTACAGCACTGTAAATGATCAATAAGCCAAAACTGTACAGTACTACTACACTGTAAATGATGAGCCTCAATAAACCAAAACTCTACAGTACTACTACACTGTAAATGATGAGCCTCAATAAACCAAAACTCTACAGTACTACTACACTGTAAATGATGAGCCTCAATAAACCAAAACTCTACAGTGCTACCTACTACACTGTAAATTATGAGCCTCAATAAGCCAAAACTCTACAGTGCTAACTACTGCACTGTAAATGATGAGCCTCAATAAACCAAAACTCTACAGTACTACCTATTACACTGTTAATGATGAACCTCAATAAGCCAAAACTCTACAGTACTACTACACTGTAAATGATGAGCCTCAATAAACCAAAACTCTACAGTACTACTACACTGTAAATGATGAGCCTCAAAAAGCCAAAACTCTACAGTACTACTACACTGTAAATGATGAGCCTCAATAAACCAAAACTCTACAGTACTACCTATTACACTGTAAATGATGAGCCTCAATAAACCAAAACTCTACAGTGCTAAATACTACACTGTAAATGATGAGTGTCAATAAACCAAAACTCTACAGTACTACCTATTACACTGTAAATGATGAGCCTCAATAAACCAAAACTCTACAGTGCTAACTTCTGCACTGTAAATGATGAGCCTCAATAACCAAAACTCTACAGTACTACCTATTACACTTTAAATTATGAGCCTCAATAAACCAAAACTCTACAGTACTACTACACTGTAAATGATGAGCCTCAATAAACCAAAACTCTACAGTGCTACCTACTACACTGTAAATGATGAGCCTCAATAAACCAAAACTCTACAGTGCTAACTACTGCACTGTAAATTATGAGCCTCAATAAACCAAAACTCTACAGTGCTACCTACTACACTGTAAATGATGAGCTTCAATAAACCAAAACTCTACAGTGCTACCTACTACACTGTAAATGATGAGCGTCAATAAACCAAAACTCTACAGTGCTACCTACTACACTGTAAGTGATGAGCCTCAATAAACCAAAACTCTACAGTGCTACCTACTACACTGTAAATGATGAGCCTCAATAAACCAAAACTCTACAGTGCTAACTACTACACTGTAAATGATGAGCCTCAATAAACCCAAACTCTACAGTGCTACCTACTACACTGTAAATGATGAGCCTCAATAAGCCAAAACTCTACAGTACTACTACACTGTAAATGATGAGCCTCAATAAATCAAAACTCTACAGTACTACTACACTGTAAATGATGCGCCTCAATAAGCCAAACTCTACAGTGCTACCTACTACACTGTAAATGATGAGCCTCAATAAACCAAAACTCTACAGTGCTACCTACTACACTGTAAATGATGAGCCTCAATAAACCAAAACTCTACAGTGCTACCTACTACACTGTACATGATGAGCCTCAATAAACTAAAACTCGACAGTGCTAACTACTACACTGTAAATGATGAGCCTCAATAAACCCAAACTCTACAGTGCTACCTACTACACTGTAAATGATGAGCCTCAATAAGCCAAAACTCTACAGTACTACTACACTGTAAATGATGAGCCTCAATATACCAAAACTCTACAGTACTACTACACTGTAAATGATGAGCCTCAATAAGCCAAACTCTACAGTGCTACCTACTACACTGTAAATGATGAGCCTCAATAAACCAAAACTCTACAGTGCTACCTACTACACTGTAAATGATGAGCCACAATAAGCCAAAACTCTACAGTGCTAACTACAGCACTGTAAATGATGAGCCTCAATAAGCCAAAACTGTACAGTACTACTACACTGTAAATGATGAGCCTCAATAAACCAAAACTCTACAGTACTACTACACTGTAAATGATGAGCCTCAATAAACCAAAACTCTACAGTACTACTACACTGTAAATGATGAGCCTCAATAAACCAAAACTCTACAGTGCTACTTACTACACTGTAAATGATGAGCCTCAATAAGCCAAAACTCTACAGTGCTAACTACTGCACTGTAAATGATGAGCCTCAATAAACCAAAACTCTACAGTACTACCTATTACACTGTAAATGATGACCCTCAATAAGCCAAAACTCTACAGTACTACTACACTGTAAATGATGAGCCTCAATAAACCAAAACTCTACAGTACTACTACACTGTAAATGATGAGCCTCAAAAAGCCAAAACTCTACAGTACTACTACACTGTAAATGATGAGCCTCAATAAACCAAAACTCTACAGTACTACCTATTACACTGTAAATGATGAGCCTCAATAAACCAAAACTCTACAGTGCTAACTACTACACTGTAAATGATGAGCCTCAATAAACCAAAACTCTACAGTACAACCTATTACACTGTAAATGATGAGCCTCAATAAACCAAAACTCTACAGTGCTAACTACTGCACTGTAAATGATGAGCCTCAATAAACCAAAACTCTACAGTACTACCTATTACACTTTAAATTATGAGCCTCAATAAACCAAAACTCTACAGTACTACTACACTGTAAATGATGAGCCTCAATAAACCAAAACTCTACAGTGCTACCTACTACACTGTAAATGATGAGCCTCAATAAACCAAAACTCTACAGTGCTAACTACTGCACTGTAAATGATGAGCCTCAATAAACCAAAACTCTACAGTGCTAACTACTACACTGTAAATGATGAGCGTCAATAAACCAAAACTCTACAGTGCTACCTACTACACTGTAAATGATGAGCCCCAATAAACCAAAACTCTACAGTGCTACCTACTACACTGTAAATGATGAGCGTGAATAAACCAAAACTCTACAGTGCTACCTACTACACTGTAAATGATGAGCCTCAATAAACCAAAACTCTAGGGTGCTACCTACTACACTGTAAATGATGAGCGTGAATAAACCAAAACTCTACAGTGCTACCTACTACACTGTAAATGATGAGCCTCAATAAACCAAAACTCTACAGTGCTACCTACTACACTGTAAATGATGAGCGTGAATAAACCAAAACTCTACAGTGCTAACTACTACACTGTAAATGATGAGCCTCAATAAACCAAAACTCTACAGTGCTACCTACTACACTGTAAATGATGAGCCTCAATAAACCAAAACTCTACAGTGCTACCTACTGCACTGTAAATGATGAGCGTCAATAAACCAAAACTCTACAGTGCTACCTACTACACTGTAAATGATGAGCCTCAATAAACCAAAACTCTACAGTGCTACCTACTACACTGTAAATGATGAGCCTCAATTAAACCAAAACTCTACAGTGCTAACTACTACACTGTAAATGATGAGCCTCAATAAACCAAAACTCTACAGTGCTACCTACTACACTGTAAATGATGAGCGTCAATAAACCAAAACTGTACAGGGCTACCTACTACACTGTAAATGATGAGCTTCAACAGGAATCTTACTCAGGCCAAAGTAGTCACCGTTTGTTTTCGGACTGAAAAGGTAGATAGAATGTACTCATTACACAACCAATAATACCCTCTAGGTGTCACTAGAATTCCAGCTCAGATTCTGTCCCAGCGACAGTCACTTAATGCGGACAACACTTTCTGTGAGGTTTCGCCTTATATCTTTTGGCGTGTGCTGAGACTGCTATGATGGGAACTTAGCTACCTTTCTTTTTTGGGAGATGAGTTAGTAATTCGGATGATTCGAATGGCACGGGCAATTGAGAAATTATGGATTTTAATTCGTTTGTAGTGATATCGGCGCCTTCCATAACCATAAACAATGGGTGAAATAGTAAAAGAGATGACGTAAACACTTTACATATACTGAAACTAGCCACTCTCTACAATTTGGAAATAAACGTTATGACACTGTGATTATATTTAGACTTTAGAACGTATTGGACATACAATGCAAGCTGGAAATCCCATATCGGCTTAACTCCCAGTTTCAGCAGCAAAATAAAGCGTTCATATTTATGGGTTTTTTTTTCGCTCGCCAGGTTTTACCTCTGACGAAGTCCCTAGAGACTAGGAACTGAATTTTGCGTGTTAATCCATTTTACCTGGCAGCCGTGTGCACAGGGGTCCCTCGCCGCACAGACAGTTAACTCCGACTTAGGAGGTACTCATATTTTTTCCGTCGATGAATAATTGACTTTTTAAGCCGGGCCTCGCTGCTGAGACAAGGGGTGGTTGCCGCAGAGAGAAATCATAAATACAAATCCCAACCGGTGTAGCCGGGATTTGAACCCACAACCTCTCTGCCTGGAGACCAACCAGTCCCCCCTCCTGATCGTTTATGCTGTTCTATTGATTTTTTTTGCGTTTTAAAAAACGGTGTGCAGCTCATGATGCACATTGCCTGGTCGCTGCAGAGGTCGTCGCAGGCGCCGAACGAGTAGATGTTATGGTTATTAAACTTGCCTTTAAGAAACATCCCCAGGCGTGAAACACTCGTTTCAATCGCAGTCCTGCTGGTGGCAAATTGGCATTCAAATACAGATCACACAGGGAGCGCAATACCTCAGTGGTTAGTGAACTGGACTACAAAGGACAAGAGGTCTGGCTCGATCCTACTCGACAGCTTTCAAGTTCACCCAGGCTTAAATGGATACCGGATTTTTTTTCTGGAAAGTAAAGCGGCACGGGCGTAATACCGACCACATTACCCCAAAAATCATGTGCCGAAGGTCTGTAAAATTTATGGTCACTAACACCATATTCCCTATACGCCACTTGGCGTGACGGGAGTACTTTACATATTGTACATATCAGACAACCTATCCAAAGATAAAACTAGGGTTTGGTACCGTTTAACTTTAATCAACTGTCGTCCCCCGCAGCACGAATCTTCATGCGATGTCGCCAAAAACGCTTTCACTCAATCGCGTTTATTCGAGTAAATGCGACCGGACTAGCGCTGACTCCTCAAATAAAAATCCAGACAAGAAAAAAATTCTTTCAAAACAAACTGCAGCGAAAATGCCACAAGTCCTGAAATTGATTTGACTAGGCGGCCATGACCGCTGCAGGAACCGGAAGTTTAAAATCAAACACCCCCCGCCCCTGTGTTACTTGTAGCAATATTGAAAGGATGAAGCCAAACATCATTCTAAGTACCCGTCCCTTAATGACTGGAAGCAGACATATTATCACCACTATAAATATCAAAACCATTATTTACACAGAAATACCACAATTTAAACGGTCATGTGATATCTTTTTCATAGTCAGTTCATCCATACATAGCAGATGAGACAGGAAGTTGTGATAAGGTAGGCGTTCTCTTTTATACTAAAGATAAAGTATGTCTTTATCCAATTGTGTACCACAGATAATATTTCTCTTACCGAAGTTTCTCTCCAGCCTTGGCACTGTTGTAGATGTCACATCTGTGTAACGGTCCAGTATGGTTTGCTGCTTGACATAAAGCCTTATGGAACTGGAACTGTAGGATAAGGCTAAAAAAATACCTGTTGGTGAGAATCACACAGGAGTTAATGGGGCAAACTGGTGCATCAAGTGTTTATTTTAATCAAGTCCCTCTGTCAGATATAGACGACGTTTTAATTTTATACTTCTGTCCTCATCAGTTTTTTTTTTTTAATATTTGCGATATTTTTGTAATAATTCATCATAAGCAAGAATGGTTTTACCAGCTGATGTATTCAGGCCACCATATAGAGGCGTCAGACAACGCATTCTATCTATCTATCTATCTATCTATCTATCTATCTATCTATCTATCTATCTATCTATCTATCTATCTATCTATCTATCTATCTATCTATCTATCTATCTATCTATCTATCTATCTATCTATCTATCTATCTATCTGTCTATCTATCTATCTATCTATCTATCTATCTATCTATCTATCTATCTATCTATCTATCTATCTATCTATCTATCTATCTATCTATCTATCTATCTATCTATCTATCTATCTATCTATCTATCTATCTATCTATCTATCTATCTATCTATCTATCTATCTATCTATCTATCTATCTATCTATCTATCTATCTACCTACCCACCCACCCAGCTATCCATCCATCCATCCATCCATCCATCCATCCATCCATCCAAACATCCATCCATCCATCCATCCATCTATCCATCCATCCATCATCAATCTATCTATCTATCTATCTATCTATCTATCTATCTATCTATCTATCTATCTATCTATCTATCTATCTATCTATCTATCTATCTATCTATATATCTATCTATCTATCTATCTATCTATCTATCTATCTATCTATCTATCTATCTATCTATCTATCTATCTATCTATCTATCTATCTATCTATCTATCTATCTATCTATCTATCTATCTATCTATCTATCTATCTATCTATCTATCTATCTATCTATCTATCTATCTATCTATCTATCTATCTATCTATCTATCTATCTATCTATCTATCTATCTATCTATCTATCTATCTATCTATCTATCTATCTATCTATCTATTGTCCTTTCGAGCCGAAGAAGGCACATAGGGCAGAACGACAATCTCAAAAACAGAGACCTTGCGTGCCAAATTGGCACATTTTGCAGAGATCACTGCCTATTCTTCTATCATCATCATCATCGTGTGCCCTCTCCGCAACGAAGGTTGGCTACCATGGATCGCCATTCTACTCTGTTTCTTGCTTTGATGGTGCAGGCTGTCATAGATTGACTTGTCCATCTTTTGATGTTACTCGTCCATGTTAGTCTTGGTCTGCCTCTGACTCTTTTACCTTGTATTTTTCCTTCCAATATTACTTTTAGTAGGCTGTTGTGTCTTTTAACGTGCCCCAGAAATTTAATTTGTCTTGTCTTTATTGTGTTCAGCAGTTCTCTTTTTATTTTCAGTTGTTTTAAAACTTTATCGTTTGTTATCTTTTGTTTCCATCCAATTCTACTTATTCTTCTATATATCCACATTTCAAAGGCTTCAATTTTCTATTCTGTTTTCTTGTCTAATGTCCATGTTTCTGCACCATACAGGAATATTGAGAAGATGTAACATTTTGCCATTCTTAGTTTCAGCCCTGCTGATATTTGTTTTGTTGTTAGTATATTTTTCATGGCATTAAAATTACTTTTTGCCATACCTATTCTTTTGTTTATTTCAGTTGTGCATTTTCCATCATTGGTTATAGTATGTCCTAGGTAGTTGTAACTATGGACTGTCTCCAGATGTGTTCCCTCAACTGTGATATTTAATTGTAGGTCTTGAGAATTTTCTTTGTTTATGATCATAGTTTTAGTCTTTTTGATATTCATTTCTAGTCCATATTTTTTGCTTGTTGTGTTTATCACATTAAGTAAGTGTTGTAGGTCTTTAGGATGTTCTGCTAGTAGAACAGTATCATCAGCATATCTTAGGTTATTGATTATGTTTCCATTAATGTTTAGGCCTGGTATCTCTGAGATGTTTTTAAAGATTTGCTCAGTGTATAGATTGAACAAGCTTGGTGATAGGATGCATTCTTGTCTTACTCCTCTTTTTATGTCCATGGGTGTAGAGTTCTCTTTGTTATATCTTATTATTGCTGTTTGCTCCCAGTACAAATTACATATTAGTCGTATGTCTGCGTCGTCTAGATTTATATCCTTTAGGCAGTTTATAAGTGGTTTATGGTGTATTCTATCGAAGGCTTTGGTGTAGTCTATAAAGCAGGCATATATTGGTTTGTTTACTTCTGTGTACTTTTCAATCAATGTTCTCATGCTGAATATGGCTTCTTTTGTCCCACTGTTTTTCTTGAATCCAAATTGCTGCTCCTCTAATTCATTATTGATTTTATTCTGAATTCTTCCCTGTATAACTTGTAGTAAAATTTTTGTTACCTGGCTCATTAGGCTTATTGTTCTGAAGTCACTGCATTCAACTGCACCATTCTTTTTAGGTAATTCAATGAAAGTTGATGTTTTTAGATCGTTTGGTATGTATCCTGTATGGTATATATCATTGCATATGTCTGTGATCGCGTCGACGCCAAACTCTTTTAGAGCCTGTATCATCTCTATCTGTATATTGTCAGGCCCTGCTGCTTTTCCCTTTTTCATTGTTTTTATGGCTTTTTCTACTTCGGATTTCAGGATTTTATAGTTGTATGTACATTTTATGTCTGGCTTTTTGTCCCTTTCGTCATGAAATAATTCTGTGATATATTCTTGCCATCTATCTAATATATCTTTCTTGTCTGATAGCATTCTTCCTTCTTTGTTTGTTATACATCCGATTCCTGCAGCTTTTTTGTCTTTATTCGTCATTCTCTTTATTTCTGTGTGCATCTCTCTTAGGTTTTGTCTACTTTCCATAGCTTCGATTTCTAGACATCTTTGGTTGAGCCAGTCTTCTTTTGCCTTTTTGCACATTCTCCGTATTTCATTGTCTATATCCTTGTATCTGGCATTGTTTTTCGCTTGTCTTCTTTCTTCCATTTTTTCTAATATTTTGTCTGTTATCCATTTTTGATTTTTGTTACTTTCTTTTTTGGGCAAGGTGTTGCAGGATTCTTGCATGCTGTTTTTTATGCATTGCCATTTTGTTGTGATTTTTTCCTCATGATTTTCTCTTCTGTATTGCTCAATCCTCTCTTCTAGTAGCTTCTGATATGTGTTCTTTACTTGTACAGTATGTTTCTTGTATATCTTTCTGGTTTAACGCTGTTATATCTATTGGTGCTGCTGCATTAGTTTTTTGTTTGTTTCTCTTTAATTTGATTTTCATTTTTATCATTACAGGATTGTGGTCTGAATTTATATCTGCTCCTGGGTATGTTTTGGCTTTCTTGACGCTGTTCCTGAATCTGTCTTTTATCATTATGTAATCTATTTGATTTCTCTTCTTGTCTCCAGGGCTTTTCCATGTGTATAATTTTCTTTTCTCTTGCTCAAAGAATGTGTTGCATATTATCAGTCTGTTTTCTTCGCAAAATTGTATTAATCTTTCTCCTCTGTTATTTCTTTTTCCTAGACCATGATTTCCTATTATTGTCTTATATTTACCTTTTCCTACTTTAGCGTTCATATCACCCATTATAATCAAGATGTCTGATGATTTCACTTGCTTCATAACTGTGTTTAGATCCTCATAGTATGCCTCTATTTGTTCGTCTGTATAGTCTTGAGTAGGTGCGTATGTCTGTAATATTGCTATGTCGAATGGTTTTGCCTTAATTCTTATTAGTATATTCCTATCATTATATGTCAATTGAGTATTTATATATTTTTGTAGTTCTCGTTTTATTAGAATTCCTACTCCTCTTTGATGTTCTTTTGTGTTTCCTGAATATATACATGTATATTTATCGTCTTGTATGTATCCACTTTCCTTCCATCTTGTTTCCAAGATTCCTAAGATATCTATGTTTAGTCGTTCTGCTTCTACCATAAGATTTTCTAGTTTTCCTTGTTGGTATAAGGTCCTAACATTCCATGTAGCTATTTTTAATTCGTTCTTAATACAGTAGTTAGAATTTCTCTCCATGGCTTTCTTTGGATTGTTACGTGATGAGGCTCCAATCTCTTTCACGGTGGTCTGCCATTTTCGCCTTTCGTGTTCTGAAAATGCTTCATTGTACCACACACTTTGCTGTTTTCGCTTTCTGGGCCGTTGATTAAATACTGTACCCAAAAATAATGAAATGATATTTCGTTAAATGTTTTATACTTTTACTTCTAGCAAATAATGTAAACCACGACACCTTTTAGGTATCAGTGAAAAGAGAAAAGAAGAAAGAAGACTTCTATCAAATGCAATATAACTTATTGGTTAATAAATATAATTTGATTGCTTTTTATAAATAAAGAAATATACTTATTGATGTTTTAATTTGATTTACGTGTTTTCAGAAATAAGATGAAATATATGAATTAAAACATCGCAGCACTGTAAAGGCGAAACTTTACACTTAAATCTCTCAGAACCTGGCAGACTTTCATCTAATCTCAAGTGCTTTTCATCTGAATTTTATATTGTGTACTATAAATGTTGTCCTCTCGACGCTGAAAGGCAATTGAGGAAGGGAAGAAGAAGATATTTCTTCATTTTATTCCACAATTACCATGACTCCTGGTGCATGTGATCATGTCTTAACACTACACAATTTTCTCTACAGCTGACTACATATTTTTGTTCCATACTTTGCTTGAAGTAACCACTAACAAACTCTTTTTCTCTTTTCTTCCTACATTGTCAAAAACAAGTTTTCTACTTTCTGTCATTATTTGTTTTGGACTATACGTGTGCCTGAGCTCTTTTATAACTCACCCCTGGTGAACACCCACCATTTGAAGCTATTATCAGAAGTTAATTATTTTGTAAACTCAACGTGTGACCAAAAAACAGAATTACATCTTATATTTGATCACCAACTTAACAAAAAAAAATTAAAAACAATCTTAAACAATGTAAACATCAATAAATAAAGCATCATCGTCATAATCATCATCAATTACCGTTACTGCAGGCGTAAGTGATCATGTCTCTCCACAACCTTAGATCTCGACAGTTATTTATCATTTCAGTTACTGACCTTATGCCAAGCCATTCTATTAAGCTGTCTGATATCTTTTCTCTTTGCTTCCCTCTATCTCTTCGTCCCTCAATTTTTCCAGTTGTTACAATATATTCCAGCTGCTTCATTCTCATTACGTGGCCAAAAAAAGACGATTCTTTTTTCCCAATAGTGGATATCAGCTCTCTTTTTGCTTTGGCCTCTTTCAGAACGTTTTCATTACTCTTCTTAGCTGTCCTTGGTATTCTCAACATTCTCTATAAAATTAAGCCTCCTTTTACAGTCTCCAGTGGTTTTATTGTCTGTTGTCATATAGTCCATGATTCACATCCATATGTCAATGCAATAACAATGTTAAATTGACAATGTTAAATAAAGCATCATCATCATCATCATCATCATCATGTACCCTGCCGGTTGGCGTAGGCGATCATGTCCCTCCACAATCTTCTATCTACAGTGCATCGTATCAGTTCTGTTGTTGACTGTTTTCCATGCCATGACACCAAGATATCCAGTATTTTCTCTCTTTGTCGTCCGCGATCTCTCTTTCCTTTTATTTTGCCAGTTGTAACCAAGTATTCCAACTTTCCTCTTCTCATGATGTGCCCGAAAAATGTTGATTGCTTCTTTTTGATGTTTTTTAAGAGCTCCCTTTTTGTGTTGGCCTCTTTGAGAACTTCCTCGTTGGTCTTTTTATCTGTCCAGGGAACTTTCAACATTCTTCTGAGAAATCCCATCTCTGTGGCCTCTAATCGTCTTTTCATTTGTTTGCCCACTGTCCATGATTCGCTTCCATAGGTCAGAATTGGTTCTATATAGCACCGATGAACTCTCTTTCTCATTTTTATTGACATAGATTTGTTGCATAAGATATTTTTCATTTTCTGAAATGCTATTTTGGCCTGAGCTATTCTGCTTTTTATTTATGTGGTGCATCTTCCATCTGAAGTAATTATTGTGCCTAGGTATTTGAAACGTTGTACTTGTTTCAGGTTTGTCTCATTTATTTTTATGCTGCATGATGGTGATGATTGTTTCTTCGATATAACCATTACTTCTGTTTTCTTACTATTCAGACTGAGACCGTTCTTGAAATAAAGCATACACAACATTAATAACATGTAACGCCCCACCTTATAAAAGGTACATTATAAGGGACATGAAATACTGTTCCAGGATCGAAAATAGCTTCAGATATTGCTACTGGTGGGGATAAGCCCTGAAAACGGCATCTGAAGAAACGTAATGCAGAAGAACATTTTGAAGATCATTTATCACATTTTAATTATTGTAATATTTTATTTATTACCATCCAAGCATGCACTAGAAAGGAACGAATGAAAATAACGACGATATTTTTGACTGGAGAGTGAAAGAGAAAAAGTCCAAGAGTAAGGATGAATGGAGAGAACGTGGCCTAAACTTTTAAAATAGATTTACGGTTGATGTTGATTAATTGACTAATTGATTTATTATTACGTTTGTTTACATATGTTTATTTGTTTCCTCGATACTCTCTCTCTCTTTGTTTCCTTAATTTCTCCTCTTTGTTTCCTTGATACCTTATCTTTGTTTCCTTGTTGCCTTTTCTTTTGTTTTCTTGATACCTTCACTTAGTTTACTTGCTACCTTCTCTTTGTTTCCTTCTTTTATTTCCTTGATACATTCTCTTTTTTCGTTATTTACTGCACTTTCCCCTTTAACCATCAACATGTGCCATCTCGACCAGCAACGATGATGATGTCGATGTGTATTTGAGTGTCCTCTGCTTCCTCAAAGTTTGTTCTGATGGGCGGGCGAAAACAGACAACAGTCAGTAACTGATTTGTTGTAGTGGGCGGGTGAATACAGATAATCGTCAGTAACTGATTTGTTGTAGTGGGCGGGTGAATACAGATAATCGTCAGTAACTGATTTGTTGTAGTGGGCGGGTGAATACAGACAACAGTCAGTAACTGATTTGTTGTAGTGGGCGGGTGAATACAGACAACAGTCAGTAACTGATTTGTTGTAGTGGGCGGGTGAATATAGATAATCGTCAGTAACTGATTTGTTGTAGTGGGCGGGCGAAAACAGACAACAGTCAGTAACTGATTTGTTGTAGTGGGCGGGTGAATACAGACAACAGTCAGTAACTGATTTGTTGTAGTGGGCGGGTGAATACAGATAATCGTCAGTAACTGATTTGTTGTAGTGGGCGGGCGAAAACAGACAACAGTCAGTAACTGATTTGTTGTAGTGGGCGGGTGAATACAGACAACAGTCAGTAACTAATTTGTTGTAGTGGGCGGGTGAATACAGACAACAGTCAGTAACTGATTTGTTGTAGTGGGCGGGTGAATACAGACAACAGTCAGTAACTGATTTGTTGTAGTGGGCGGGTGAATACAGACAACAGTCAGTAACTAATTTGTTGTAGTGGGCGGGTGAATACAGACAACAGTCAGTAACTGATTTGTTGTAGTGGGCGGGTGAATATAGATAATCGTCAGTAACTAATTTGTTGTAGTGGGCGGGTGAATATAGATAATCGTCAGTAACTAATTTGTTGTAGTGGGCGGGTGAATATAGATAATCGTCAGTAACTAATTTGTTGTAGTGGGCGGGTGAATATAGATAATCGTCAGTAACTAATTTGTTGTAGTGGGCGGGTGAATATAGATAATCGTCAGTAACTAATTTGTTGTAGTGGGCGGGTGAATATAGATAATCGTCAGTAACTAATTTGTTCTAGAGTTCACTAAAGAGACATCCATTGTAATAAAGCATTGCATGCACAGGCTGGTTACAATAAAATCAAAACATGACACGGTAAACAAAAGTCCACACACATATGACAACAGGCACCCACTTACTATAAAAAAGTTATCATATGATCTAACTTGAAAAGAGAAAATCTTCATAGTACGTAATGACATAATTAATTACTAACTACAAGTGAGAAAATGCTTTAGAAATAGAATATGAGTTAATTAGGTCATAATATAAATAATCTATGGTATGCTGATGATATAGTCTTAATCGCTAAGAGTGAAAATGAGTTACAAGAAATGTTGGACATTATAGTGAAAGAAAACAAAAATAAAGGACTCAGCCTTAAAAGCAAAAAGACAGAGGTAATGGTAACAACAAAGAAAAGGCATCACCTCAGTGCAAAATAAAGACAAGTGGAACAATATTAAAACAGGTAAATGAATTTAAATATTTGGGAACTTTGTTAACCTCAGACGGAAGATGTGCAACAGAGGTGAGATGTCAAAAGAGGATAACTTTTCCATAGCACAAAACTGGGAAACATATGGAAGTCCAAAGAAATTAGGTCAATTACAAAAATAAAAATTTTCAACTCCTATGTTAAGTAAATCCTATTGTATGGCTGTGAAACATAGAGAACAACAAAATTGACAATCATGAAGATACAGACTTTCATTAATGGATGCTTACGCAGAATAAAAGGATGGACATGGCAGGACAAAATCACTAACACAGAATTATGGAAATGTACCAGTCAAATACCAGTAGTTGAATAGATACAGCGAAGACGATGGCGCTGGATAGGGCACACACTGCTGAAGCCAAATGAGAGTATTACACAACGGACCCTTTTTTGGAATCCCCAGGGGAAAAGACAAAGAGGAAGAAAAAGGAATTATTGGAGAAGATAGATAGTAGCAGAGATGAAGGTGATGGGGAAGACATGGAATGATCTTAAAAGAATAGCAAAAACAGATCGACATGGAAAGTCCTTGTTGAGACCATATGCTCCACAGGGAGCTGAAAGGTAGTAGAAGAAGAAGATATATCAAAAAGACTAAAACTATGATCATAAACAAAGATAACACCCAAAACCTATAAGTGGATATCAAAGTTGAAGGAATAGACATGAAGACAGTTCAGAGCTACAATTAACTTAGACGTGCTATTATCAGTGAAGGAAAATGTAAAACTGATATGTTGTTGTTGTTGTTGTTGTTGTTGTTGCGTTCGCAAGCTTTCGTCTCTGACGAAGTCCCTTGAGACTAAAACTGATATAAACAAAAGAATAGGAATGATAAAAAAAATAATTTTAATGGCACGAAAAATATACTAACATTACAACAAATAACACCAGGGCTAAAAATAAGAGTAACAAAATGTTATATCTTCTCAATATTCCTGCATGGTAAAGAAACATGGACATTAGACAAGAAAACAGAACAGAAAATTGAATCCTTTGAAATGTGGATTTATAGAAGAATGGGAAGATTTAGATAGAAAAGAAAACAAACGATGAAGCCTTAAAATAACTAAAAATGAAAAGAGAACTACTAAACATAATCCAAACAAGACAAATGATATTTTTGGGCCATGTTAAAAGAAACAAAAAGCATACTAAAAGTAATCTTGGAAGGTAAAATACAAGGTAAAAGAGGTAGAGGCAGACCAATTCTAATAAGGACGAGTAACATCAAAAGATGGACAAGTCAGACTATGACATCCTACACTATCAAAGCAAGAGACAGAGCGGAATGGCTCTCCATGGTAGCCAACCTTTATTGCGGAAACGGCACTCAGTGATGATGATGGTGATAGAATATATAATGAAACAACAGATAAAATGGTTTGGTCACGTGACAAGGCAGACAGATCTAAACACAAAACAGCGAACCTTCAATAAACGTTACAAGAACATCAGGCTCAAAGGCCGACCACGGAAAAATAGATTGACGGAATATTGGAAATACAAGGAAACATACCAGCAGCAAAGGCGAACGGAAGAGCAAAAGATTGCAAATTATATCTACCTTCGACGTTAATAGCAAATGTGGAATGAAAAAAAGAAGAATGTCCATATTTTACAATCATAAAGCAGCACTGATTTGATGAAGCATTGTTATACTCTCTTTATAACTTTCATTGATACCAACTTATTGCATAATAAATTTGACAATGTATTTGAAATGTTTGTGTCTGATGAGGGGTCTGCTATTAACCTCAGTAAGCAATAAGCTCATCTATTGTCAATAACCTTAGAGTCTCCAGACTCTAGACTTTCCAGAGTTTTTTGGGGTTTGTTCCTTTACTTCCATTAAGACATTTACATTCCTCCTCTAACATTTGCCTATTAAAAAGACCTGGGGTTTGCTCCCCTAGCATTCGCCTCTACCAAGACCTGGAGTTTGCTCCCTTAAACCTTTGCCTTTACCAAGATCTGGGGTTTGCTCCCCTAACATTCGCTTCTACCAAGACCTGGAGTTTGTTCCCTTAAACATTTGCCTTTACCAAGATCTGGGGTTTGCTCCCCTAACATTCGCTTCTACCAAGACCTGGAGTTTGCTCCCTAACCTTTGCCTTCTCCAAAACGTATGGTTTGCTCCCCTTACAATTTGCCTCTACCATGACCTTGGGTTTGCTCCCCTTACACTTTGCTTCTACCAAGATATGAGGTTTGCTCCCCTAACCTTTGTTACTACTTAGGCCTGGGGTTTCTCCCTAACCTGTGCCTCTACCAAGATCTGGGGTTTGCTCCCCTAACCTTTGTTTCTACCAAGACCTGCGGTTTGCTCCCCTTACACTTTGCCTCTACTAAGATCTGAGGTTTGCTCCCCTAACCTTTGCTTCTACTTAGGCCTGGGGTTTGCTTCCTAACCTTTGTCTCTACCAAGATCTGGGGTTTGCTCCCATAACCTTTGCTTCTACCAAGATCTGGGGTTTGCTCCCTTAACCTTAGCTTCTACCTAGACCTGGGGTTTGCTCCCCTAACCTTTCCTTCTATCAAGACCTGTGGTTTGCTCCCCTTACACTTTGCTTCTACTATCTACCAATATCTGGGGTTTGTTCCCCTTACACTTTGCTTCTTCTAAGATCTGGGGTTTGCTCCCCTAACCTTTCCTTCTACCAAGACCTGCGGTTTGCTCCCCTTACACTTTGCTTCTACTAAGATCTGGGGTTTGCTCCCCTATCATTCGCCTCTACCAAGACCTGGAGTTTGCTCCCCTAATCTTTGCCTTCTCCAAACCTGGATTTCCTCCCCTTACAATTTGCCTCTACCAAGACCTGCGGTTTGCTCCCCTTACACTTTGATTCTACCAAGATCTGGGGTTTGCTCCCATATCATTTGCCTCTACCAAGATCTGAGGTTTGCTCCCCTAACCTTTGCTTCTACCTAGACCTTGGGTTTGCTCCCCTAACCTTTCCTTCTACCAAGACCTGCAGTTTGCTCCCCTTACACTTTGCTTCTACCAAGATCTGTGGTTTGCTCCCCTAACCTTTGAGTCTACTAAGATCTGAGGTTTGCTCCCCGTACCTTTGTTTCTACCTAGATCTGGGTTTGCTCCCCTAACCTTTGTCTCTACCAAGATCTGGGGTTTGCTCCCCTAATCCATTGCCTCTACCAAGATCTGAGGTTTGCTCCCCTAACCTTTGCTTTTCCCAGCACATGGGGTTTGCTCTCCTAATCCTTTGCCTCTACCAAGATCTGAGGTTTGCTCCCCTAACCTTTGCTTTTCCCAGCACATGGGGTTTGCTCTCCTAACCTTTGCTTCTACCAATATCTTGGGTTTGCTCCTCTAACCTTTTCATCTACCAAAACCTGGGGTTTGCTCCCCTTACACTTTGCTTCTACCAAGATCTTGGGTTTGCTCCCCTAACCGTTGCCTTTATAAAAACTTGGGGTTTGCACCCTTAGCTTTGACCACTACTATGACCTCCGCAAGCAACGAGGACAAGATGCAAGTTATGCATCTCGCGTGTCTACACTTGTAGCAGATTGGATATTGTTGTTTCCAATCAGACAAGGAGATTAAGATACACGAACTATGCAATAAATAGCTGATCGTTTTACTGGCAAGAAAGACAAAACAATCAACACAATATGGCACTGCCTGACTGTACTTCCGACACTGTGTCTGAATGAGTTAGTTTAACTTTTATATTTAAAGTGGTTTTGGGGGTACGGTTCCATTTTCCACCTGGACTTGTTCGACCGCTTGATCCAGATAGTTTTGTAGCTCTTCAAGTATGTCTGCTGACGTTTTATTAAAACCCATGTCAGGAATAGATTAAGTAAAAGAAGCATGTTTAGTGGTTTTGGTTATGGTTAGTAGACGGTTTCGGTATCACTAAAAACATATTAAAATCCATAATTACTCAGCTGCCCGTGCCAGTGGAATCATTCGAGTTAAAAATCATTCATTAAAGGATCCAATCAAAGAATGGCAGCTGCAGTCTCCATTAAAGAATCTACAGCACACGCCAAAAGATAAAAGGCTAAGCGGCACCGAGGCTGAAATGTCCTTCTTCATATGATATTATGATATTATGATATTATCATTCATCGTAAGCAATCGGAATATCGAAACACGATCCGGGTGAAAAACACAGCTGTGCACAAAGCACTAAACTTAGTAGCCCCGGGCAGCAAACGTGACCCGGAACATGAGGAAACTGTAACACGGAACACTTTTCAGACATAGCCTCAATGATTCCTGCCGCCTATTGGCCATATTGATTGGAAGTCATGTTCAGTGTGAAAGTTGATTAAATATTGAGGTAAACCAAAATCTGGGCTTTGTGTCCCTTGAGACTAAAACTGATATAAACAAAAGAATAGGAATGATAAAAAAAATAATTTTAATGGCACGAAAAATATACTAACATTACAACAAATAACACCAGGGCTAAAAATAAGAGTAACAAAATGTTATATCTTCTCAATATTCCTGCATGGTAAAGAAACATGGACATTAGACAAGAAAACAGAACAGAAAATTGAATCCTTTGAAATGTGGATTTATAGAAGAATGGGAAGATTTAGATAGAAAAGAAAACAAACGATGAAGCCTTAAAATAACTAAAAATGAAAAGAGAACTACTAAACATAATCCAAACAAGACAAATGATATTTTTGGGCCATGTTAAAAGAAACAAAAAGCATACTAAAAGTAATCTTGGAAGGTAAAATACAAGGTAAAAGAGGTAGAGGCAGACCAATTCTAATAAGGACGAGTAACATCAAAAGATGGACATGTCAGACTATGACATCCTACACTATCAAAGCAAGAGACAGAGCGGAATGGCTCTCCATGGTAGCCAACCTTTATTGCGGAAACGGCACTCAGTGATGATGATGGTGATAGAATATATAATGAAACAACAGATAAAATGGTTTGGTCACGTGACAAGGCAGACAGATCTAAACACAAAACAGCGAACCTTCAATAAACGTTACAAGAACATCAGGCTCAAAGGCCGACCACGGAAAAATAGATTGACGGAATATTGGAAATACAAGGAAACATACCAGCAGCAAAGGCGAACGGAAGAGCAAAAGATTGCAAATTATATCTACCTTCGACGTTAATAGCAAATGTGGAATGAAAAAAAGAAGAATGTCCATATTTTACAATCATAAAGCAGCACTGATTTGATGAAGCATTGTTATACTCTCTTTATAACTTTCATTGATACCAACTTATTGCATAATAAATTTGACAATGTATTTGAAATGTTTGTGTCTGATGAGGGGTCTGCTATTAACCTCAGTAAGCAATAAGCTCATCTATTGTCAATAACCTTAGAGTCTCCAGACTCTAGACTTTCCAGAGTTTTTTGGGGTTTGTTCCTTTACTTCCATTAAGACATTTACATTCCTCCTCTAACATTTGCCTATTAAAAAGACCTGGGTTTGCTCCCCTAGCATTCGCCTCTACCAAGACCTGGAGTTTGCTCCCTTAAACCTTTGCCTTTACCAAGATCTGGGGTTTGCTCCCCTAACATTCGCTTCTACCAAGACCTGGAGTTTGTTCCCTTAAACATTTGCCTTTACCAAGATCTGGGGTTTGCTCCCCTAACATTCGCTTCTACCAAGACCTGGAGTTTGCTCCCTAACCTTTGCCTTCTCCAAAACGTATGGTTTGCTCCCCTTACAATTTGCCTCTACCATGACCTTGGGTTTGCTCCCCTTACACTTTGCTTCTACCAAGATATGAGGTTTGCTCCCCTAACCTTTGTTACTACTTAGGCCTGGGGTTTCTCCCTAACCTGTGCCTCTACCAAGATCTGGGGTTTGCTCCCCTAACCTTTGTTTCTACCAAGACCTGCGGTTTGCTCCCCTTACACTTTGCCTCTACTAAGATCTGAGGTTTGCTCCCCTAACCTTTGCTTCTACTTAGGCCTGGGGTTTGCTTCCTAACCTTTGTCTCTACCAAGATCTGGGGTTTGCTCCCATAACCTTTGCTTCTACCAAGATCTGGGGTTTGCTCCCTTAACCTTAGCTTCTACCTAGACCTGGGGTTTGCTCCCCTAACCTTTCCTTCTATCAAGACCTGTGGTTTGCTCCCCTTACACTTTGCTTCTACTATCTACCAATATCTGGGGTTTGTTCCCCTTACACTTTGCTTCTTCTAAGATCTGGGGTTTGCTCCCCTAACCTTTCCTTCTACCAAGACCTGCGGTTTGCTCCCCTTACACTTTGCTTCTACTAAGATCTGGGGTTTGCTCCCCTATCATTCGCCTCTACCAAGACCTGGAGTTTGCTCCCCTAATCTTTGCCTTCTCCAAACCTGGATTTCCTCCCCTTACAATTTGCCTCTACCAAGACCTGCGGTTTGCTCCCCTTACACTTTGATTCTACCAAGATCTGGGGTTTGCTCCCATATCATTTGCCTCTACCAAGATCTGAGGTTTGCTCCCCTAACCTTTGCTTCTACCTAGACCTTGGGTTTGCTCCCCTAACCTTTCCTTCTACCAAGACCTGCAGTTTGCTCCCCTTACACTTTGCTTCTACCAAGATCTGTGGTTTGCTCCCCTAACCTTTGAGTCTACTAAGATCTGAGGTTTGCTCCCCGTACCTTTGTTTCTACCTAGATCTGGGGTTTGCTCCCCTAACCTTTGTCTCTACCAAGATCTGGGGTTTGCTCCCCTAATCCATTGCCTCTACCAAGATCTGAGGTTTGCTCCCCTAACCTTTGCTTTTCCCAGCACATGGGGTTTGCTCTCCTAATCCTTTGCCTCTACCAAGATCTGAGGTTTGCTCCCCTAACCTTTGCTTTTCCCAGCACATGGGGTTTGCTCTCCTAACCTTTGCTTCTACCAATATCTTGGGTTTGCTCCTCTAACCTTTTCATCTACCAAAACCTGGGGTTTGCTCCCCTTACACTTTGCTTCTACCAAGATCTTGGGTTTGCTCCCCTAACCGTTGCCTTTATAAAAACTTGGGGTTTGCACCCTTAGCTTTGACCACTACTATGACCTCCGCAAGCAACGAGGACAAGATGCAAGTTATGCATCTCGCGTGTCTACACTTGTAGCAGATTGGATATTGTTGTTTCCAATCAGACAAGGAGATTAAGATACACGAACTATGCAATAAATAGCTGATCGTTTTACTGGCAAGAAAGACAAAACAATCAACACAATATGGCACTGCCTGACTGTACTTCCGACACTGTGTCTGAATGAGTTAGTTTAACTTTTATATTTAAAGTGGTTTTGGGGGTACGGTTCCATTTTCCACCTGGACTTGTTCGACCGCTTGATCCAGATAGTTTTGTAGCTCTTCAAGTATGTCTGCTGACGTTTTATTAAAACCCATGTCAGGAATAGATTAAGTAAAAGAAGCATGTTTAGTGGTTTTGGTTATGGTTAGTAGACGGTTTCGGTATCACTAAAAACATATTAAAATCCATAATTACTCAGCTGCCCGTGCCAGTGGAATCATTCGAGTTAAAAATCATTCATTAAAGGATCCAATCAAAGAATGGCAGCTGCAGTCTCCATTAAAGAATCTACAGCACACGCCAAAAGATAAAAGGCTAAGCGGCACCGAGGCTGAAATGTCCTTCTTCATATGATATTATGATATTATGATATTATCATTCATCGTAAGCAATCGGAATATCGAAACACGATCCGGGTGAAAAACACAGCTGTGCACAAAGCACTAAACTTAGTAGCCCCGGGCAGCAAACGTGACCCGGAACATGAGGAAACTGTAACACGGAACACTTTTCAGACATAGCCTCAATGATTCCTGCCGCCTATTGGCCATATTGATTGGAAGTCATGTTCAGTGTGAAAGTTGATTAAATATTGAGGTAAACCAAAATCTGGGCTTTGTGAGTCAAACATTTTGAACTATGTCGTCTAAATCTGGGCTTTGTGAGTCAAACATTTTGAACTATGTCGTCTTCTTAAAGACACATCAACAGATGCGCATTACAAACCTGATTCTTCATTTAATTTTGTCATTCACTGATGATATATCATCATCGTGTGCTCTCTCCGCAACGAAGGTTGGCTACCATGTATCGCCATTCTACTCTGTTTCTTGCTTTGATGGTGCAGGCTGACATAGATTGACTTGACCATCTTTTGATGTTACTCGTCCATATTAGTCTTGGTCTGCCTCTGCCTCTTTTGCCTTGTATTTTCCCTTCCAATATTATTTTTAGTAGGCTGTTGTGTCGTTTAACATGCCCCAAAAATGTAATTTGTCTTGTCTTAATTGTGTTCAGCAGTTCTCTTTTTATTTTCAGTTGTTTTAAAACTTCATCGTTTGTTATCTTTTGTTTCCATCCAATTTTATCTAACCTTCTATAAATCCACATTTCAAAGGCTTCAATTTTCTGTTCTGTTTTCTTGTCTAATGTCCATGTTTCTGCACCATACAGGAATATTGAGAAGATGTAACATTTTGCCATTCTTAGTTTCAGCCCTGCTGATATTTGTTTTGTTGTTAGTATATTTTTCATGGCATTAAAATTACTTTTTGCCATACATTTTCTTTTGTTTATTTCAGTTTTGCATTTTCCATCATTGGTTATAGTATGTCCCAGGTAGTTGTAGCTCTGTACTGTCTCCAGATGTGTTCCCTCAACTGTGATATTTAATTGTAGGTCTTGAGAATTTTCTTTGTTTATGATCATAGTTTTAGTCTTTTTAGTCTTTTTAGTCAGATGAAATGTGATGATATATAACTATCACGATTACAACCCCCTACACACACAGATAAATAAGCAGAAAATAACTTACTTCAAAGCCCAATAGTCCTTGGCATAATTTGCAGGAGTAGTGTTCCCACTGAACACTGACCAGCGCCATTTCTCAATGACGTATATCCATGGAATCAGAATTACCTTATGTAAAGCCAAGCCCAGCACAAAGTTAAAGTCAATGTCTGAAATAGAAGTGAGGATTATACTTCACGCAGGTTTCAGTTGTGTTTTTTTCCGACACAATTCTACGTTCTGTCTGTTACAGTCAACTTCTGTTATCGTTTAGCATAATCTCAGAGAGTGTCTTTGTGTCTCCGTTAGTTCTGCTTACCATTATTAATTTTAATTATGTTCTTCATAATGTATTTATGTATTTTCTTAATTGTATTATTATCCAAAAGTCAAATTCTTCTCTTTTTGTTCCTTTTAACTCCATGTGCAGTATAGGTCTTCAATAAATATTTTCCAAACCGTTCTGTTTCTTGTCATTCTTTTAAGATCATTCCATGTCTTCACAATCATCTTCATCTCTGCTACCATTTGTCTTCTCCAAGAATATTTTGGGCTCCCTCTGTTTTTTTCCCTGGGGATTCCAGAAAGGGCCTGTTGTGTAATACTCTCAGTTGGTTTCCGCAGTGTGTGTTCTATTCAGCATCATCGTGTTCGTTGTTTATCTTTGTCCACGGGTATTTGACTGGTTATAATCATCATTGAGTGCCGTCACCGCATCGAATGTTGGCTACCATGGGGCGCCATTCCGCTCTGTCTCTTGCTTTGATGGTGCAGATTGTCATAGACTGTCTTGTCCATCTTTTGATATTACTCGTCCATGTCAGTCTTGGTCTGCCTTTGCCTTTTACCTTGTATTTTACCTTCCAAGATTACTTTTAGCAGGCTGTCGTATCTTTTAACATGCCCCAAAAATATCATTTGACTTGTTTGAATTGTGTTTAGTAGTTCTCTTTAATTTTTAGTTATTTTAAGACTTCATAGTTTGTTCAACTTGACTTCAAGTCCTGTGTCCTTCCCACTTCCCGGAGGGTATTTATGATGTCCGCCAGATCCATTCGTTGACCGATCTCAGCAAAACGCACCTAGCTAACCTGTCCGTTCTTTCATACTCCCGCATGTCCTGGGGCGTAGACAAGGTGACCTTATGTATTTTTGGCTTCTGCAGTGACTCTACCCATTGCATGCGTACAGATCCCACCTCCACTTTTCTTAAGCCCTGTGCCACTGAGTACGGGTTCGATCCTGCCTTGGTCCATATTTTTTTCTGTTGTTGATTATTTGTCATTTTTTCCGAGTGCTGTAAACATACCTCTTCCTCTGAAATGATTCACTGATTATCGCCTCGGATGTTTCCCTCTATAATAATATTCATTTATTATTATTTGTCTCCAGTCTAAACCACTGGTAACTACTATTCGTGCTGTTTCGTCCTAAATGTTTGTCTGCAACGCAAGTATTCAGCCCTACCCTATCCGGGAGATACTTGTCTTAACCGGAAATATATTTCCGAGCTGTGATCGCAGCCTTATGCTATAGTCATGGGAAAGCCTTCGCGAAAGGACCTTGCCTACGATGCTAACTTTTTTAGTTAGCTGAGTGGCAGTGTTCCCTAGCGTTTGGCTTTTCGTGGCAAGGCGCTGTGCCACTGAGTACGGTTTCGATCCTGCCTTGGTCCATATTTTTTTCTGTTGTTGATTATTTGTCATTTTTTCCGAGTGCTGTAAACATACCTCTTCCTCTGAATTGATTCTCCACTTTTCTTATCATGCTCATCGAATCACTTAGTATGCTGGCGTGGGTGTTGTCTTATGATTCTAACCACACGAATGCCTTGGTCACTGCCATCACCTCCATCGTCATGCTACTCGTGGTCATAACTTATGCACCACTGTCTTCTTTGACTATTCTGCCTGCCGAGCGTGCTGTAAATGCCCATGCACTCCTTTGGTGTCGTATTACAGATCTGTCTGTATAGATGTCTGCAACGTTCTCATTGGTATTATCCCAGATGAGACTGTTAACCGCAATAGTAGCAAACAGCAATAATAAGATATAACAAGGAGAACTCTACACCCATGGACATAAAAAGAGGAGTAAGACAAGGATGCATCCTATCACCAAGCTTGTTCAATCTATACACTGAGCAAATCTTTAAAAACATCTCAGAGATACCAGGTTTAAACATTAATGGAAAGATAATCAATAACATGAGATATGCTGATGATACTGTTCTACTAGCAGATAATCCTAAAGACCTACAACAATTGCTTAATGTGATAAACACAACGAGCAAAAAAATATGGACTAGATATGAATATCAAAAAGACTAAAACTATGATCATAAACAAAGAAAATTCTCAAGACCTACAATTAAATATCACAGTTGAGGGAACACAGCTGGAGACAGTCCAGAGTTACAACTACGTAGGACATACTATAACCAATGATGGAAAATGCAAAACTGAAATAAACAAAAGAATAGGTATGGCAAAAAGTAATTTTAATGTCATGAAAAATATACTAACAACAAAACAAATATCAGCAGGGCTGAAACTAAGAATGGCAAAATGTTACATCTTCTCAATATTCCTGTATGGTGCAGAAACATGGACATTAGACAAGTAAACAGAACAGAAAATTGAAACCTTTGAAATGTGGATTTGTAGAAGAATAGGTAGAATTGGATGGAAACAAAAGATAACAAACGATGAAGTTTTAAAACAACTGAAAATAAAAAGAGAACTGCTGAACACAATTAAGGCAAGACAAATTAGATTTTTGGGGCATGTTAAAAGACACAACAGCCTACTAAAAGTAATATTGGAAGGAAAAATACAAGGCAAAAGAGGCAGAGGCAGACCAAGACTAACATGGACGAGTAACATCAAAAGATGGACAAGTCAATCTATGTCAGCCTGCACCATCAAGGCAAGAAACAGAGTAGAATGGCGATCCATGGTAGCCAACCTTCGTTGCAGAGAGGGCACACGATGATGATGATGATGATGATATATATATATATATATATGTATATATATATATATATATATATATATATATATAAATATATATAAATGTGTTTATCTTTTTTTCTAGGGGCACCACTGAGAGACATAGTAGAGTCTAAATCACGTCTGTTGTTAGCCAGTCTTAATCGCAACAAGTCAGTAATACGACTAATCTCACTACTTACGATGCAGGGTTCTCATATGTGTCCAAGCAAACAGATACTATAATAGCAGTGATTTTCGTTATGGCTTGGTTATAATTACCATCATTTAGGAGCCTGTCATCATCAATTAAACATAATTTGTTCAAGTGTTTTGGTGTCTGCAGTGACAGATCAATGGTATCACCAACAGCCTCATGGAAACCTATGATTAATTGATATGATTTGATATTTATCTAGCAGAATTATAGAAGTTACAGTTATGATATCTAATGAATGTGTGTCTAATATATGTATTCAGGGTCAAATTGTAATTCACAAACAGCAGAAATAGAATCAACATGCAACAAAGCTTGTGAAATCATTGGACAGTTATCACCACTATTTGCCAGCAAGGAAATAACTCTAGGGCAAAACGAGCACTCTACAATACAATCTTTATCCATACATTGTGCTACTAATCCCAAACCTGGATCATTTGCCTAGATACAAGAACAATAAGAAAAATAACCTCTACTGAGATGAAATGTGTCAGACGAATGATAAGAAACAGTCTGAGAGATAAGATCAGAAATGAAGAACTGAGAAACAAGATAGAAATATCCCCTGCCATAGAATATATAAAGAGACAACAGATAAAATGGTTTGGCCACGTGACAAGGCAGAAAGATCAGAACACAACACAACACAACAAGTCTTCAATAAACGTGAGAATACCAGACCCAAGGGTCGACCACGAAAAAGATGGATCGATGGAATATTAGAAGCACTAGGAAACATATCAGCAGCAGAGGCGAACAGAAGAGCAAAAGACCGCAAATCTTATCTTCCCTCGACGCTGAAAGGCAAATGAGAAAGAGAAGAAGAGGAAGGTCAAATACTTGAATTATTAATATGTACAGTTATTGAAGAAGAAGAGAGAGAGAGAGAGAGAGAGAGAGAGAGAGAGAGAGAGAGAGAGAGAGCGAGAGAGAGGGAGAAAGGAACACAGTTTAAATGGAAAAAAAACAACAGTAATCGTAAGACTTGGAGCCATATTATCACAAAAGTGCAATATTTTTGCAAATGGTAAAAAGCTCAGAAATATAAAAAAATATCAAAAAGACTAAAACTATGATCATAAAGAAAGAAAGTACTCACAACCCACAAGAGGATATCAACATTAAAGGAATAGACCTGGAGACAGTTCAGAACCACAACTACCTTGGACATACTATAACTAGTGATGGAAAATGTACAACTGAAATAAACAAAAGAATAGGAATGGCAACAAGTAATTTTAATGTCATGAAGAACATACTAACATAAAAAAAATAACACCAGGGCTAAAACTAAGAATGGCAAAATGTTACATCTTCTCAATATTCCTATTTGGTGCAGAAACATGGACATTAGACAAGAAAACAGAAAAGAGAATTGAAGCTTTTACCATGTGGGTATATAGAATAGTATGTAGAATTGGATGGAAAGAAAAGAAAACAAACGACAAAGTCTTTAAACAACTAAAAATGAAAAGAGAACTACTAAGCACAATTCAAACAAGACAAATGCGATTTTTGGGTCATGTTAAAAGACATAACAGCCTACTAAAAGTAAACCTGGAGGGGAAAACACAAGGTAAAAGAGGCAGAGACAGACCAAGACTAACATGTACGTGTAACATCGAAAGATGCACAAACCAACCTGTGACAACCTGTACCATCTAAGCAAGAGACAGAGCAGAATGGCGCTCCACGGTAGCCAACCTTCGTTGCGGAGATGGCACTCGATGATGATGATGGAGAAGCTCAGATAAGTAGATTGTTTAAAATATATGGGAAGAGCGTAAGCATTAGATGGAATCATGTACCGTGCCGGTTGGCGTAGGCTATTAAGTCCTTCCACAATCTTCTATCTACAGTGCATCGTATCAGTTCTGTTGTTGACTGTTTGCCGTGCCATGACACCATGCTATCTAGTATTTTATCTCTTTATCGTTCGCGATCTCTCTCTCCTTGTATTTTACCAGTTGTAACCAAGTATTAAACAAACGAGGAAATTAGAGAAATCGCCAATCAACCACTAATATCTTCAGTAATAAAGAAAAGACGATGGTCATATATATGTTGGACATGTGATGAGAAGTGATAATAACCAAATAGCAAGGCAAGCCCTCATGTGGGAAACAACAGGTAAGAGGAAAAGAGAAAGACCCAGAGAGGCACTGAGAAGAACATTGATGAGGGAGGCAAGAGCAGCAGGAATCGTCTCCCTCAATGAGATAGAGCTGCTTGCACAGAACAGAGACAAATGTCGAGATTTAATAAAATATCTTTAAAAGAATTGAAAACTGCTAGAATAAACATTTAGATAAGAGAAGGCGTATCTTGGTCTACGCCCTATGGGCCGGCTACGGCTGGAAAGGTCAATAGATAGATAGATAGAACCAAGTATTCCAACTTTATTCATCTCATGATGTGCCCGAAAAATGTAGATGTAACAATTCATTAGCATTAACAGTTAAAAAGAACCTTCTTGAACCAGAACTGCTTTATTGCCGCGATTCATGGACAGTGAACAAAGAGATGGTAATAACAAAGAAAAAGACATCACCTCAGTGCAAAATAAAGACAAGTGGAACAATATTAAAACAGGTAAATGAATTTAAATATTTGGGAACTTTGTTAACCTCAAACGGAAGATGTACAAAAGAGGTGAGATGTAGAATGGCTCAGGCAAAAGCAGCTTTCCAAAAAATGAGGAAGATACTATGCAATCCATTTTTGACAATAGAAACAAGAAAACGAGTTTTTAAATGTTATATAGAGCCAGTCTTAACATACGGAAGCGAATCATGGACAATAGGACAACAGACAAGAAAATCACTGGAGTCTGTAGAAATGTGGTTTTACAGAAGAATGTTGAGAGTACCATGGACAGCTAAGAAGAGTAATGAAGAGGTTCTGAGAAAGGTCAAAGCAAAAAGAGAGCTAATTTCCAATGTTAGGAAGGGACAATCATCATTTTTTGGCCATGTAATGAGAAGAGAACAACTTGAATGTATTGTAACAACTGGAAAAATTGAGGGACGAAGAGATAGAGGGAAGCAAAGAGAAAAGATAACAGACAGCTTAAGAGAATGGCTTGGCAGAAGGTCAACAGCAGAAATGATAAATAACTGCCGGGATCGAATGTTGTGGAGAGACATGATCACGTACGCCACTAGGCCCGGTACTTGATGATGAAACAAAGCGATACAAAACCGGAATGAATCAGTTGAAATGTTTCTTTTAAGAGGAAGTTAAAGAAACCGTGGAGGTACTAAAAAAGCAGGTGAATAAAGGTAAGACATAAAACAAATATGAGCCGCGATAGCTCAGTGGTTAGTGAACTGGACTACAAGAAGACTATAAGAACAAGAGGTAGGGTTCGATCCCAACCGACGGCTTCCGGGTTCGCCCAACCTTTATTGGGTACCGAATTTTTTTTCTGGGAAAGTAAAGCGGCACGGACGTAATACCGAGTACATTACCCCAAAAATCATGTGCTGAAGGTTTGTTCAATTAATGGTCACTAACATCATATTACCTAAACGCCACTTGGCGTGACGGGGGCTATTTACCTTTTTTTTTGTAAACATGCAACATACATTTACAATGTTTCCTAAAACAGTGTAAATGCATGTTGCATGTTTAGAGAAAAGACAGGTTGAAGTACTTAGAAACAACAGAAAAATAGAAGGTAGGGGAGATAGTGATAGACAAAGGGAAAGGTGGATGCTTGACCGAGTGATATTGGAAAAGCTCATCGGTGAAACTAATGAACCGGGCACAAGATCGAAGGTTAGGGAGGAACGTGATATTCAACGCTTTTCGGCAAGAACCATTGGCTATGAAAGAAGATATCATTAGTAGGTGCATCAATTTAGTCATGGCAAACAAAGGATTTAGAACAAGAATGTTGTCCTCACCAAGAGCTAATAAAGAGCATAGCGATGTAAAAACCTCTGTCGCCTTTGAGGAAGGTCTCATCTCTCTCAGCAACAGCAGGCCTCATCTCTTTCAGCAAACAGCAGGTCTCATCTCTCTCAGCAACAGCAGGCCTCATCTCTCTCAGCAACAGCAGGCCTCTTCTCTATCACAAACAGCAGGCCTCATCTCTCTCATCAACAGCAGGCCTCATCTCTCTCATCAACAGCAGGCCTCATCTCTCTATTCAACAGCAGGCCTCATCTCTCTCAGCAACAGCAGGCCTTATTTCTCTCAACAACAGCAGGTCTCATCTCTCTCAGCAACAGCAGGCCTCATCTCTCTCATCAACAGCAGATATCATCTCTCTCAGCAACAGCAGGCCTCATCTCTCTTACCAACAGCAGGTCTCATCTCTATCAGCAACAGCAGGCCTCATCTCTCTCAGCAACAGCAGGCCTCATCTCTCTTACCAACAGCAGGTCTCATCTCTATCAGCAACAGCAGGCCTCATCTCTCTCATCAACAGCAGGCCTCATCTCTCTTACCAACAGCAGGTCTCATCTCTATCAGCAACAGCAGGCCTCATCTCTCTCAGCAACAGCAGGCCTCATCTCTCATCAAAAGCAGGCCTAATTTCTCTGAGCAACAGCAGGCCTCATCTCTCTCATCAACAGCAGGTCTAATCTCTATCAGCAACAGCAGGCCTCATCTCTCACACCAACAGCAGGCCTCATCTCTCTCAGCAACAGCAGGCCTTATTTCTCTCAACAACAGCAGGTCTCATCTCTCTCAGCAACAGCAGGCCTTATTTCTCTCAACAACAGCAGGTCTCATTTCTCTCAGCAACAGCAGGCCTCATCTCTCTCATCAACAGCAGATATCATCTCTCTCAACAACAGCAGGCCTCATCTCTCTTACCAACAGCAGGTCTCATCTCTATCAGCAACAGCAGGCCTCATCTCTCTCAGCAACAGCAGGCCTCATCTCTCATCAAAAGCAGGCCTAATTTCTCTGAGCAACAGCAGGCCTCATCTCTCTCATCAACAGCAGGTCTAATCTCTATCAGCAACAGCAGGTCTCATCTCTCACACCAACAGCAAGCCTCATCTCTCACACCAACAGCAAGCCTCATCTCTCACACCAACAGCAGGCCTCATTTCTCTCAGCAACAGCAAGCCTCATCTCTCACACCAACAGCAAGCCTCATCTCTCACACCAACAGCAAGCCTCATCTCTCACACCAACAGCAAGCCTCATTTCTCTCACACCAACAGCAAGCCTCATCTCTCACACCAACAGCAGGCCTCATCTCTCACACCAACAGCAGGCCTCATCTCTCACACCAACAGCAAGCCTAATCTCTCACACCAACAGCAAGCCTCATCTCTCGCACCAACAGCAGGCCTCATTTCTCTCAGCAACAGCAAGCCTCATCTCTCACACCAACAGCAAGCCTCATCTCTCACACCAACAGCAAGCCTCATCTCTCACACCAACAGCAAGCCTCATCTCTCACACCAACAGCAGGCCTCATCTCTCACACCAACAGCAGGCCTCATCTCTCACACCAACAGCAAGCCTCATCTCTCACACCAACAGCAGGCCTCATCTCTCACACCAACAGCAGGCCTCATCTCTCCCACCAACAGCAAGCCTCATCTCTCACACCAACAGCAAGCCTCATCTCTCACACCAACAGCAGGCCTCATCTCTCACACCAACAGCAGGCCTCATCTCTCACACCAACAGCAAGCCTCATCTCTCACACCAACAGCAAGCCTCATCTCTCACACCAACAGCAAGCCTCATCTCTCACACCAACAGCAGGCCTCATCTCTCACACCAACAGCAGGCCTCATCTCTCACACCAACAGCAAGCCTCATCTCTCACACCAACAGCAAGCCTCATCTCTCACACCAACAGCAAGCCTCATCTCTCACACCAACAGCAAGCCTCATCTCTCACACCAACAGCAGGCCTCATCTCTCACACTAACAGCAGGCCTCATCTCTCTCACCAACAGCAGGCCTCATCTCTCACACCAACAGCAGGCCTCATCTCTCACACCAACAGCAAGCCTCATCTCTCACACCAACAGCAAGCCTCATCTCTCACACCAACAGCAAGCCTCATCTCTCAAACCAACAGCAAGCCTCATCTCTCTGAGCAACACATGTACTTCATGAGAACGACTAGGTCATACAGCCTGGAACCCACTGTGTCACATAATTTTCCCCGAAAGACATTAAGTCTGATGTTGATCGTTATTTACTTTATTCTTGAACCTTATGTTTTAGTTATATGGGAGACAATGACACCTATATAGAGGAAACTGAGATGTAATACATAAAGGTCGTGACATTTTAGCATTGCGAGCAGGGGCGGTTGGGGGTTACAATTAGGTCAGCCGTCTCTAGTTTGCATAGCAGATAACGCCACAAGCTTTGGTATTTTCGCAATAATGCTCTCAGGTCTTCGTCTTGAGATATACGTGGCATTGAATCAGAGTGTATCTTCTTCTGCTTCTTTCTTTCCTCATTTGCCTTTCAGGGTCGAGGGGAGATATAATTTGCGGTCTTTTGCTCTTCTGTTAGCCTCTGCTGCTGTTATGTTTCGTAGTGCTTCTAATATTCCATCGATCCATCTTTTTCGTGGTCGACCCTTGGGTCTGGTGTTCTCACAACGTTTGCTGAAGGCTCGTTGTGTTGTATTTTGATCTTTCTGCCTTGTCACGTGGCCAAACCATTTTATCTGTTGTTTCCTTATAAATTCTATGGCGGGGGCTATTCCTAGCTTTTTTCTCAGTTCTTCATTTCTGATCTTATCTCTCAGACTGTTTCCTGTCATTCGTCTAACACATTTCATCTCAGTAGAAGTTATTTTTCTTACTGTTCTTGTATCTAGGGTCCAGGTCTGGCATTGGTAACACAACGTTGGGATGAAGATTGTATTGTATAGTGCTCGTTTTGCCTCCAGAGTTATTTCCTTGTTGGACAATAATTGTGATTACTGTCCAATGATTTGACAAGCTTTGTTGTCAGAGAGTATCAGTTAAAAAAATGTCAAATGCAATATTGTGTATTTTGGTGCATATTCTAAGATTTTTCTCTTGTTTCACATTGGGGTATTTATATTTTATTTATTTTTATATACAAGATATTTGTTCATTCTTTTAATTGTAATATACCTATCGGATGTTGAAGAAGAATATTGAAAGTTCCCTGGACAGCTAAAAAGACCAATGAGGAAGTTCTCAAAGAGGTCAACACAAAAAGGGAGCTCTTAAAAACATCAGAAAGAAGCAATCAACATTTTTTGGGCACATCATGAGAAGAGGAAACTTGGAAAACTTGGTTACAACTGCCAAAATACAGAGGTCGCGGACGACAAAGAGGGAAAATACTGGATAGCTTGGTGTCATAGCATGGAAACAGTCAACAACAGAACAGATACGATGCACTGTAGATAGAAGATTGTGGAAGGACATGGTCGCCTACGCCAACCGGTATGGCACATGATGATAATGATGATACCTATCGGTGATAGGTCATTGTTCACACTTCTGCATCGGTATACGCTTATTTCCAACAGCTATTTTCATGACCAGTTCTATCACTGCCTGGTGAGAAAACTCCGGAGAGGTCGAAGGCTACGGGAGTAAACTCAGACAGAAAATCCGGAAGTACACTAAGCCATTCGATGATGTGTTATCCATCATCTGGCATCCCCTGCAACTCAACTTTAATTCCGAACGCAAGAAACGCGCGCCCACTTCTTCGGAACGTTTCAAACAGTAGCCGAGAGGGGTAGTGTTTATTGGGCAAAGCATTATCTCCATATTATAGTATTTTGAGTCGACCACAGTGATCACCTACCAGCGCGTTTATAATTATATGCGATGCTATCTAAGATGAATATGAATAGAGTAATATACTGAAGGGAGGTCAAAAAGTAATGCACACCAATTTTTTTTCGGAAACTATTCGGGCAAAATGTGTGAAATTTTCACAGATTGTAGCTGAACATCCCTTTACACTACCTATTTTTCAACATAATCTCCGTCCAAGCGTATTGCCTTACGCCAACGCGAAACTAGGTCATGAATGCCTCGTTTGTACCAAGTTTTGTCCTGCTCGCGTAGCCATTTTTTAACTGCACGGATCACATCCTCATCATTGTCAAAGTGTTTCCCACGCAGGAATTTTTTGAGTGGTCCAAACAGATGGAAATCTGAGGGAGCCAGATCAGGGCTGTAAGGAGGATGGGGCAGTACAGTCCAACCAAATTTGTTGATTGCTTCCCGTGTTACCAGACTTGTGTGAGGGCGTGCATTGTCATGTTGAAGCAACAAATCTGCAGATGGCTTTTTAGGCCGAACTCTGTGGAACCGATTTTTGAATTTTGTCAATGTATTGATGTAAGCTGTCGAGTTGATTGTCTCACCTCTTGTCATTACATCAACAAGAATCACACCATCAATGTCCCAGAAGACAGTGATCATCACCTTTCCGGCTGATGGAGATGTTTTGAATTTTTTTTCTTTTTGGTGACTGCGGATGATGCCATTCCATTGACTGCATTTTTGTTTCAGGCTCATAATAATGTGCCCACGTTTCGTCACCGGTAACAATTTTTGACAAAAACATTTCTTCTTCAACACCGAAACGCTCCAACAATTCAGAACAGAATGTTTTCCTTTGAACTCTGTGATCATTTGTTAGGCACCGAGGAACCCATCGAGCGCAAATCTTTGAATTTCCGAGAGTTTTAAAAATTGCGATTGTGCTTCCCTTGCTGACTGTAAGCTGCAATGCCAATTGCTGACTAGTGATACGCCTATCCTTACGAATAATGGCATCAGCCCGGTTTAACATGTCTGTGCTGGTAGCCGAGGCAACACGTCCAGAACGCGGTAAATCATGCAGCTCCACTAGTACACTTTCTGCAGCTTTAATTCTCTGAACCCAACGACTAACTGTGCTCCTATCGACTGCAGAACATTTGTACACTGCACACAGTCGTTTATGAATGTTTGCCACAGTTTCTTTTTCCGCAACCAGAAATTCTATGACAATTCGCTGTTTGTAACGGACATTGTTGACAAGCTCCATTTTAACGGTTCATAGATTGCGTAATATTTTTCAGAATGCTGTGCAATTTGGTACACATAATTGGAACATGCCATTTTCCAAGTGTGCAAAATTTCATATTCCTATCTTTATTATTAGCCGAGAAAAAAATTGGTGTGCATTACCTTTTGACCTCCCTACGTAAATTACAATCTTGTTTTTTACTGAGCTTTTGATGATTAGTTAGCATATGTTTATTTTGGGGAGCCGCGATAGCTCAGTGGTTAGTGAGTGAACTGGACTACAAAGGACAAGAGGTAGGGTTCGATCCCAACCGACGCCTACCGGTTCACCAGCCTTTAATGGATACCGGATTTTTTTCCTGGGAAAGTAAAGCGGCACGGTCGTAATACCGACCACATTACTCAAAAAAAACATGTGCCGAAGGTTTGTAAAATTTATGGTCACTAACACCATATTCTCTATACGCTACTTGGTGTGACGGGGGTCCGTTACTAAGTTTATTTTGACGTTTTTATTTCAAGGGCTTAAAGTAACAGATCAGATGATTTGATTATGTTTCCTAACATTAATCAGAAAATATCCACCCTTCTCTCACCTCACCAATCAGCACTAATCTCACAGTCAGTGAGGATAGGGGGACGACAGACCTAGAAAACAAATAAATCAGTAAATTTTAGACATTATGATGATAAGTAGTACCGAGCAGAAGACACACGTTAGAAAACTCCATTTTCTTGTAATACCGAAAGACAGCAGAGATCGAAGAAAATAGAAAAGCTATCACAAGGTTATAATCAAATGAACTATTGATTTGAAGTTTATGATTTAAAATTGATTAGTTCTCTTTAACTCCCTCCGTACGTTTCGATGCACTGTGTGCCATGCCGATTTCGACCGCGTACGTTTCGCCGCATAGTGCGTCACTCTCGATTTGATTAATGTGAACCGTCATCAAACCATATTGTTTTTACCTGCCCGCATCATCTTGGTATTGGTGAAATCTAATACCTTGTTCAATGATCTAAAAATTCATGCATAATATAGAGCCGCGATAGCTCAGTGGTTAGTGAACTGGACTACAACGGACAAGGGGTAGGGTTCGATCCCAACCGACGGCTTCCGGGTTCACCCAGCCTTAAATGGGTACCGGATTTTTTCTGGGAAAGTAAAGCAGCACGGGCGTAACACCGACAACATTACCCCAAAAATCATGTGCTGAAGGTTTGTAAAATATAGGGTCACTAACACCATATTCCCTATACGCCACTTGGCGTGACGGGGGTACTTTACTTTTTTTAATGTTATATGTTAGATAAATATAAATATATACAATGATTCTTAAAACCATGTCATCATTTTTATTTCTGAAATCTCTTCCGTTGCATTGATGAAAAAATGTCCATATGGAAAGAGTTAAATGATTTGTTATATCAAGATGTTATATAATCCAGACATTACCAGGATTGGTGCCTTCCCTGTAGACATAAGGTTGGTTGCTGTACTCCTTGAAGTATTGGATATGACCCAGCTCATGGTGAATAGTCAGTAAGTTATGCTTACTTACGAACCCGCACATCGTGATCCTAAAGTCATTTTAATGGACAGTGTTATTAAAGGCATTTACTATTTCTGTTGAAACAATAAAATCATACAGAGAATAAAATCATACGGAGAATAAAATCATACAGAGAATAAAATCATACAGAAAATAAAATCATACAGAAAATAAAATCTTATAGAGAATAAAATCATACAGAGAATAAAATCATACAGAGAATAAAATCATAAAGCGAATAAAATCATACAGAGAATAAAATCATACAGAGAATAAAATCATACAGAAAATAAAATCATAAAGAGAATAAAATCATACAGAGAATAAAATCATACAGAAAATAAAATCATACAGAAAATAAAATCATACAGAGAATAAAATCATAAAGAGAATAAAATCATACAGATAATAAAATCATAAAGAGAATAAAATCATAAAGAGAATAAAATCATACAGAGAATAAAATCATAAAGAGAATAAAATCATAAAGAGAATAAAATCATACAGAGAATAAAATCATACAGAGAATAAAATCATACAGAGAATAAAATCATACATCTATAACGTAAAGGAAGAGTTATGAAACCATTACAATATGTGGAATGTTGTTATTGTTGTATGCAACAAATGTTATTATTTTTTCATGCAGTATGTTGTTACATTTACCGTTAACCTATCAATTTGATGTATGGTCAAGATGGCGATCGTGCGTGGATAGTGTTTTCCGTTATAGAGCGTGTTGTTTCAAAATACGACAGTTACACGCGGTGTGTGCTGCTTGGATTTATTGTTCTATCTTTGCTTGTTGTGGTTGTTTAACTTCTGTCAGGCTGGTGGACGGTGAAATTCTCGTTAAGTGTCGATATTTGTTTTTATTTTCATTCGAGGTAGATCTATCGATCATTTGTTTTCACGGCAACATCGGCGAATGCCTATTTCCGATAGCGATCCTCTTTCTCAGTTCGCTCACAGCCTTGTGAGAAGACTTGGGAGAGTTCAAGGCTGCGGAGTAAATCCAGACAGAAAATCCGAAGAGTTATTGAGTTATTTGCGGGTCATCATCATTGCACTCCGAACATGTCCATATGTGCTCAGATCCCCTCCTCAGCAATTCCCTCAGTGTCCAGCGACTGACGACTCCAGTTTTATGTTGGTTGATAAGTCTTCTTACACGGCCACCAAGTTTCTCATTTCTGGCTGTGCCCAACTGAACTCCCATTTCCATCATCCGAAGAAGTGACGTGGATCTGTGTTTGTCGAAGTCCTGTGCTCTTCCCACATCTTGGAGGACATTGATGATGTCCGCCCGATCCATTGGTTGCCCGTCCTCAACGACAGCGTAGCTAGCCAACCTGTCCGCCCTTTCATTTCCCCGTACTCCCGCATGTCCAGGGACATAGACAAAGGTGACCTTACGTATTTTGGACTTCTGCAACAAATCCGAAGAAAGGGACCCTAAAGCAGTCGGTGTTGTATCGATCTTCTGGTATCCCCTGGAACTCAACTTTGATTCCTAACGTGAGAACCTGTTCCCTCCTTCGAAAATGTCAAAAAAGCAGAGAGCTGGCTATTGTGCTTTGGGTATCTCCATATTATTCGTCTAGGCATTGAAAGCAAATAATAATGTTAGTTTCAAAACATCTTGTTCGTTCTGCGGTCGGATCTGTCTATCTAATATTGCAAGATTCAGGCACGAGAGAAGCTGTTCAGTAAAACAGCGCCCAGCATGATGATGATGAGCTAAAATATCTAGTATGTTTCATACCCCTCACTTATCAAATTACAGCTTTCCCCGCGCCACATATTCTTGAAAGAAAACATTTTGTTTGTTGAGTAAATGCATCAAGATGCATAGAAATACTTAGCCTGATGACAAAAACTGACGAGGAAATTGAAAATTAAAAAAGAAAAAAAAGTGGTTTGAAAATAGCTTTAGATATGTAGAAACAAAAGAAAAGTTCAGCGAGGTTTCGACAAAAAGACCTTCAGCAGGAACAGCAAACCAAAAACCTGCTATTATGACTGAAAGAATATTGGTGTTATATATGAAGAAGACACATGTTCTTAGACTGAAGAACCGACTAAGATTTTATATCTACTTTATATCTATATGAGTGAAATAATGTTGGTGTTATACAGGAAGAAGACACCTGTTCAACTAAAGAACTGACCGAGATTTTATATATAATCTCTATGTGACTGGAAGAATATTGGTGTTATACAGGAAGAAGACACCATTTTTTAGACTGAAGAATTGAAAACGATTTTATATCTAATCTCAATGTGACTGAAACAATATTGGTGTTATACAGGAAGAAGACACCTGTTTTTAGACTGAAGAACTGAAAAAAGATTTTATATCTAATCTCTATGTGACTGGAAGAATATTGGTGTTATACAGGAAGAAGACACCTTTTTTTAGACTGAAGAATTGAAAAAGATTTTATATCTAATATCTATGTGACTGAAACAATATTGGTGTTATACAGGAAGAGGATACCTGGTTTTAGACTGAAGAATTGAAATAAGATTGTATATCTAATCTCAGATCAAACCTGAAATCGTTTTGGTCCTGGAAGTCCCAAGCCATAGGATGACAAATAGTATCTCTTCCATCCATTGGTTTCACAAACATGGACTTTGTCCAAAATGCAGGGGGTATTTCTTCAAATCCGAGAGAGATGAAAAAGTCTTCGGCTAGGCAGTGAAGAGTGTCCACTGTGTAATTCTAAGATCAGATTTGATTACAAAGAAAATCAAAGAAGGAATTAATTAAACCTGATCTTTATTGTACACTTTATCATTTTAATTTCCATTTCAATAGAGTGTTCTAGTCAATGCTCTGTGGTATTATTATTTTTTTCGTTCGCCAGCTCTGATGAAGTCCCTATAGACAAGGAACTGAGTTTTGCGTGTTAATCCGTTTTCCCTGGCAGCCGTGTGCACAGGAGTCCCTCGCCGCACAGGCAGATAACTCCATCTCCGGAGGTACTAATATTTTTCCTGTTCCTGAGTAATTGATGTTTCAAGCTGAGCCTCGCTGCTGAGACCAGGAGGTGGCTGCCGAAGAGAGAAATCATAAATAAAAATCTCAGCGAGCCGGAATTTGAACACCTTAACCTCTCTGTCTCGAGGCCGGCATCTTGCATCGAGTCCAACCAGTCCCCAGCTCTGTGGTATGTCTTTTGCGTGGTTCTTATTATATGTCTGTTCTTTCATCAATCAGCATCCCCAAGGCTTACTTTTCATCTCTTCCTCTTGTTTCAGAGTGTTAAGACTCTCTGAGTGATGCTGTCTGCTGATAATTATTAACAATGTACAAACAATGGACTGTTCTTTCTTCATTTAATTCAGCTCTGAGATTCCTCCAACTTGTTCCCTTACATCCTACTTTATTTTTTATCTGGACTCTTCTTGTCAATTTTATTTTTCATTTTAAGCATCTAATTCCTGTAGTGATAATTTTTCTGTTATTTGTTACTGTTAGTGTGAAAATGTGACATTGTTAGCAGAGTGTTAGTTAAAAAGACCACTGAGGAAATTCTCAAAGAGGACAACACAAAAAGGGAGCTACTAAAAAACATCAGAAAGAAACAATCAACATTTTCGGGCACATAATGAGAAGAGGAAAGTTTTAATGCTTGGTTACAACTGGCAAAATGCAACGAAAGAGAGATCGCGGACGACAAGGAGAGAAAATACTGGATAGCTTGGTGTCATGGCATGGAAAACAGTCAACAACAGAACTGATACGATACACTGTATATAGAAGATTGTGGAGGGACATGATCGCCTACGCGCCCGGTGTGGCACATGATAATGATGTTAATAGAGTGTTGTGAGACGTATTGTGTGTAAATAGTGTTTTTTTGTATTAAATGTTACATGTCTGTTTTGTAACATTGCAGGCAATCGCGTGGTTGTAAAGTCTGTCATTATTCATATATTCACTCAGATAAAGTGTTCTGTTAAGCACATAAAGAAAGGATGCTAACACAACTATACAAATTAAAGACAAGAAAGAAATAATAAATTTTTCTAAGTTCTTATAAATCTGTGCTTTAGAATGTCGAAAATGAACAATTAAAAAGAGCCCAGTGGATCCCTAGGGTAGAAAGAAAACTGTTTTAGGGATCCCTCCATGCCTTAAAACGTGAGCATATGGTGTATGTGCTAAAATTGTTCTATGACCAACGGTGCACTATAAGTATAATGCGGTCAGTATCATGCAAGGCCGACTTTACTTTCCCAGAATAATCTGGAAATCACTTATTTAAAAATGTATGAGTATTTGGTGAAGATCGAAGACAACCTCTAGTTGTTCAGTTCACTAACCACCGAGCTACAGTAACCCCCGATATGATAGAAATGCCATTTTTACTTTTTTTAACCACCGACATTATTTAAAAAAAGAATTATACAGTCCATGTAGTTGCAGTGTTGTCTTTCCTAGAAAACTGCTCTAACATTTCAGCGCCTCGAGAACCTAGAAACCAAAGATCGATCACCACTTCCTGCGCTTAGTAAGGTAAAGGTAAAGAGCCCCCGTCACGCCAACTGGCGTACAGGGAATATAGTGTTAGTGACCATCAATTTTACAGACCTTCAGCACATGATTTTTAGGGTAATGTGGTCGGCATTACGCTCGTGCCGCTTTACTTTTCCAGAAAAAAAATCCGGTACCCATTTAAGGTATAATCCTAAAGGTTGACTACCATGGATCGCTGTTCCACTCTGTTTCTTGCTTTGATGGTGCAGGTTGTCATAGGTTGACTTATCCATCTTTTGATGTTACTTGTCCATGTTGGTCTTGGTCTACCTCTGCCTCTTTTACCTTGCAATTTCCCTTCCAATGTTACTTTTAGTAGGCTGTTGTGACTTTTAACATGGCCCAAACATTTCATTTGTCTTGTCTTAATTATATTTAGTAGTTCTCTTTTTATTTTCAGTTGTTTTAAAACTTCATCGTTTGTTTTCTTTTCATTCAATCCAATTCTACCTATTCTTCTATAAATCCACATTTCAAAAGGCTTCAATTTTCTGTTCTGTTTTCTTGTCTAATGTCCATGTTTCTGCACCATACAGGAATATTGAGAAGATGTAACATGTTACTATTCTTAGCTTCAGCCCTACTGTTATTTGTTTTGTTGTTAGTATATTTTTCATGGCATTACAATTACTTTTTGCCATACCTATTCTTTTGTTTATTTGAATTTTACATTGTCCATCATTGGTTATAGTATGTCCCAGGTAGTTGTAACTTTGGACTGTCTCCAGCTGTGTTCCCTCAACTGTGATATTTAATTGTGAGTCTTGAGAATTTTCTTTGTTTATAATCATAGTTTTAGTCTTTTTGATATTCATATCTAGTCCATATTTTTTGCTTGTTATGTTTATCATATTAAATAATTGTTGTAGATCTTTAGGATTTTCTGCTAGTAGAACAGTTTCATCAGCATATCTTAGGTTATTGATTATCTTTCCATTAATGTTTAGGCCTGGTATCTCTGAGATGTTTTTAAAGATTTGTTCAGTGTATAGATTGAACAAGCTTGGTGATAGGATGCATCCTTGTCTTACTCCTCTTTTTATGTCCATGGGTGTAGAGTTCTCCTTGTTATATCTTATTATTGCTGTTTGCTTCCAGTACAAATTACATATTAGTCGTATGTCTGTGTCGTCTAGATTTATATCCTTTAGGCAGTTTATAAGTTGGTTATGGTGTATTCTATCGAAAGCTTTGGTGTAGTCTATGAAGCAGGCATATATTGGTTTGTTTACTTCTATGTACTTTTCAATCAATGTTCTCATGCTAAATATGGCTTCTTTTGTCCCACTGTTTTTCCTGAATCCGAATTGCTGCTCATCTAATTCAGTATTAATCTTATTCTGAATCCTTCCTTGTATAACTTTTAGTAAAATTGTTGTTACCTGGCTCATTAGGCTTATTGTTCTAAAACCACTGCATACAACTGCACCATTCTTTTTAGGCAATGCAATGAAAGTTGATGTTTTTAGTTCGTTTGGTATGTATCATGTATGGTATATGTCATTGCATATGTCTGTGATCACTTCGATGCCAAAATCAGTACTTCTGATTTCAGGATTTTATAGTTGTATGTACATTTTATGAATGGCTTTTTGTTCCTTTCGTCATGAAATAATTCTGTTATATATTCTTGCCATCTATCTATTATATCTTTGTTGTATGTTAGCATTCGTCCCTCTTTGTTTGCAATACATCCGCTTCTTGCAGCTTTTCTGTCTTTATTAGCCATTTTCATTATTTCTGTGTGCATCTCTCTTAAGTTTTGTTTACTTTCCATAGTTTCGACTTCTATACATTTTTGTTTGAGCGAGTCTTCTTTTGCCTTTTTGCACATTCTCCGTATTTCATTGTTAATATCCTTGTAACTGGCAGTGTTTTTCGCTTGTCTTCTTTCTTCCATTTTTTAAAAAGATTTTGTCAGTTATCCATTTTTGTATTTTGTTACTTTCGTTTTTGGGTAAGGTGTTGCATGCTGTTTTTTATGCATTGCCATTTTGTTGTAACTTTTCCCTCAGGATTTTCTCTTCTGTACTGCTTAATCCCATCTTCTAGTAGATTCTGATATGTGTTCTTTACTTGTACAGTATAAGTTTCTTGCACATCTTTCTGATTTAACGCTGTTATATCTATTGGTGTTGCTGAAATAGTTTTTTGTTTGTTTCTCTTTAATTTGATTTTCATTTTAATCATTACAGGATTGTGATCTGAATTAATATCTGCTCTTGGGTAGGCTTTGGCTTTCTTGACGCTGTTCCGGAATCTGTCTTTTATCATTATGTAATCAATTTAATTTCTCTTCCTGTCTCCGGGGCTTTTCCATGTGTATAATTTAATTTTCTCGTGCTCAAAGAAGGTGTTACATATTGTAAGTCTGTTTTCTTCACAAAATCGTATTAATCTTTCTTCTCTGTTATTCCTCTTTCCTAAACCTTGATTTCCTATAAGTAAAAAAGTAAAGTACCCCGGTCACGCCAAGTGGCGGATAGGGAATATGGTGTTAGTGACCATAATTTATACAGACCTTCGGCACCAAATTTTTGGGGTAATGTGGTTGGTATTACGCCCGTGCCGCTACACTCTCCCAGAAAAAAAATCCGGTACCCATTTAAGGCTGGGTGAACCCGGAGGCCGTCGGTTGGAATCGAACCCTACCTCTTGTACTTTGTAGTCCAGTTCACTAACCACTCTTGATTTTCTATAATGGTCTTATATTTACCTTTTCCTACTTTAGCGTTCATGTCAACCATTACGATCAATATGTCTGATGATTTCACTTGCTCTTTAACTGTGTTTAGATCTTCATAGTATGCTTCTATTTGTTCATCTGTATAGTCTTGAGTAAGTGCGTATGTCTGTATTATTGCTATGTCGAATGGTTTTGCCTTCATTTTTACTAGTATAATCCTATCATTGTATGTCCAGTGGGTATTTATATACTTTTGTAGCTCTCGTTTTTTTAGTATGCCTACTCCTCTTTGATGCTCTGTTGTGTTACCTGAATATATAAATGTATATTTATCGTTGTGTATGTATGCACTTTCCTTCAATCTTGTTTCTGATATGCCTAAAATATCTATGTTTAATCACTCTGCTTCTACCATAAGATTTTCTAAAAATCTTCTGTTCTTAAAACAGCAGTTATAATTTCTCTCCATGGCTTTCTTTTGAGTGTTACGTGATGAGGCTCTAATCTCTTTCACGGTGGTCTGCCAGATGCATCTTTCGTGTTCTGAATGTGCCACATGTTTACCACGCACTTTGCTGTCTTCGCTTTCTGGGCCGTTGATTATTTCTAATTCATCCGTCTCATCCATCGTCACAGACTTTTCACATATGGGTTGAACATACCCGAGCCGGCAACATTTTTGTCGAACCATGTGCTTGCCTATCGAACCGCGAACACACGACACAAACAAGAATAAATCATATTCCACTTAAATATCGGTAATCACAGTTCATCCACACGTCAGAAGTAAAACATACACCAAACGGGGAATAGCAACACATAATTTCACAACTAGACTGTCGCGTAAATCATTTAAATATATCAGCAAGTGCCGAATTACAAAAAACGACTACACGAAACCGCCATGACACGGGAAGAGTGTTATTGATCTACAACCAAAAAACTAACCGAGGAGTAAGAACGGACTCGTAAACATTTCCATTACAATTTTATGATATGATTCCTCACCATTATTACTGTTAGTAATCCTTCAATCTCCATTTTTGTAATGTCTGCATTGACTTTAATAGAACTGCCATAATCAGGAAAGGAACAAGTGATCTCAGGATCGTGTAGCCAGAATGTATCTAATTAACTATTCAAACGCTACGTGTGACAAAGCTGCAATAAAATCGCACCTAATTTTAAAAAAAATGTAACCTTAGTAAAAGACTATTTCAATTGTATGTTCACTATATGCTGTTATTTCGGGATGTATGTTTGTACCTTCCAACACCAGATAACTACCATGAAGAAACACACACTCGGGCTGTATGGTCGTATATATCGATCGAAGAGTGCCTGACAACTATTTTGTAGAGATATGTCAATGGCTAATAGCAGTAGAAGTGATGGGAACAAAATATCAGAGAACAGACCGATTTGGACTCGCAATCACAACGAACAGTCACGAAGAGAGTAATATAGGAAGCTAGTTGCAGCCATCTGTGTTGGTCCAAATAACCTCAGGTTTCCAGGTTAAGAAACAGATGAAACAAAAAAAAAATCCTTCCTTTCTTAAGAATGTTAGTGTTAAGGTGACATAGATCATACCTGTGTAAACATTTCATGATCCAGGTTAATGGACGAACTGTTCGCAAATGTTAGGATGAGATTCATGACATGATTCCACTCTATTCCTACATGTTGAAACGAAAATTAAACACTACACGTATGGTAACAGTTAAAAATGTCCACATCTTGGTGGAGAACAAAGGACACATAGATTAACAGTAACAGTTTGTGCCAGACTTAGAACAAGCTGGGGAGTTTAGTCACGGGCCAGTCAAGCTGGGTATTTGTTATTGCCCAACAAGAAGAAGTCAAAGGCGTGTGTCACTAATTTATGAGTCAAGGGTTATGGACAAGAAAACCGTCATGTCAGATATTAATAATAAAATGCAGTAATCATACATTTCTCAAAGCTAAACAATGATAGTCCTATAGACAAGAACAAATTCCACAGCACTGGTATTTTATAAGCTCTTTCTCACATACATCTAGATGACACGGACATACGGCTAATATGTGATTTATACTGGAAGTAAACAGCAATCATCATCATCATCATCATCAAGTAACGGGCCTAGTGGCGAACGTGATCATGTCTCTCCACAACATTCGATATCGGCAGTTATTTATCATTTCTGTTGTTGACCTTCTGCCATGCCATTCTCTTAAGCTGTCTGTTATTTTCTCTCTTTGCTTCTCTCTATCTCTTCGTCCCTAAATTTTTCCAGTTGTTACAATATATTCAAGTTGTTCTCTTCTCATTACATGGCCAAAAAATGATGATTGTTTCTTCCTAACATTGGAAATTAGCTCTCTTTTTGCTTTGACCTTTATCAGAACCTCTTCATTACTCTTCTTAGCTGTCCATGGTATTCTCAACATTCTTCTGTAAAACCACATTTCCACAGACTCCAGTGATTTTCTTGTCTGTTGTCCTATTGTCCATGATTCGCATCCATATATTAAGACTGGCTCTACGTAACATTTAAGAACTCTATTTCTTGTTTCTATTGTCAAAAATGGATTGCATAGTATCTTCCTCATTTTTTTGGAAAGCTGCTTTTGCCTGAGCCATTCTACATCTCACCTCTTTTGTAAATCTTCCGTCTGAGGTTAACAAAGTTCCCAAATATTTAAATTCATTTACCTGTTTTAATATTGTTCCACTTGTCTTTATTTTGCAACAGCAACAATTTTTAAACAGCAATAATAAAAGATAATTCTACACCCATATAAAATGATGAGCAAGACAAGGATGCATCCTATTACCAAGCTTGTTCAATCTATACACTGAGCAAATCTTTAGAAACATCACAGAGATGCCAGGCCTAAACATTAATGGAAAAATAATCAATAACCTAAGATATGTTGATGATATTGTATTACTAGCAGACAATCCTAAGGATCTACAACAATTACTTAATGAAATAAACATGACAAGCAAAAAATATAGATTAAATATGAATTTCAAAAAAACTAAAACTATGATCATAAGAAAAGATAATACTCAAAACCTACAAGTGTATATCAAAGTTGAAAGAATAGACCTGGAGACAGTTCAGAACTACAACTACCTTGGACATACTATAACCAGTGATGGAAAATGTACAACTGAAATAAACAAAAGAATAGAAATGGTAAAAAATAATTTTAATGCCATGAAAAGTAAACTAACATTAAACGAAATAACACCCGGGCTAAAACTAAGAATGGCAAAATGTTATATCTTCTCAATATTCCTATAAGGTACAGAAACATGGACATTAGACAAGTAAACAGAACATAAAATTGAAGAAATGTGGAATTATAGAAGAATAGGTAGAATTGGATGGAAAGAAAAGAGAACAAACAATGAAGTTTTAAAACAAATAAAACTTAAAAGATAACTACTAAACGCAATCCAAATAAGACAAATGCAATTTTTGTGGTATGTTAAAAGATACAACAGCCTACTAAAATAATATTGGAAATTGGAAGGGAAAATACAATGTAATAGAGGCAGAGGCAGACCATGACTAACATGGACGAGTAACATCAAAAGAGGGGTTAAGGCAAATAAATGCAAGTGAATGCATAAAATGCGAAGCTGCAGTAAAGCTGAATGCGAGGAAAAATTGAAAATAAAGAAAAAATGGTATGTTAGAAGCTTTACGTGATTAGTAGACGACACAGATTCGAACGACGTTTCGGCTCAATAGGCCTTCAGCAGGAACAAACAAACAACATACACACACACAGATATGTGAATAAATAAAACTAATCCTACATAGCTAACTAGTAATGAAACATCAAAAACAAAATAATCGAAATATGTTGACTTCCCTGTGTGTCGTGGACTGTGGTCAGGCTATGAAAGGAATTTCTCACGGGTGTAGCCGTAATTTATACCCTGTGGTCAGAGGTGAAGGGTTCTAAAAATACACGAGTGGGGGGAACGCTATCTAGGTACGTCGACTACAAAGGCACAGGCAATATCTGAAAGTATCTAAGGGCCTATAAATACATGTATACACACACACAGATGCGTGTATACATATGTACACGTGCAAGAAGACGTGCACATACTAATACATATCAACATACACATACATATACACACATATACATGTGTATGCATACATGCAAGAGCACATATACATGCATGTATATGCGTATACATATATATATCAATACCCGTGCCTATGAACACATACATGCATGTGCACATCCATACGGGGACAATCATATGTGTGGAAGGGTTCAAACCGGGGTCAGTGTGCAAACTCGAAGGAGAAAGAATAGAACAGTAGATTGACAGGTACTCAAAAGGCGGAAAGAGTGAGATGTATGCGAGTGAGGTGCAATAAAAACATATGAGGGGTAAGTAGTGCAGTAAAAAGGTATATAGGAGAACACCGAAGTGCCTCAACGGGGACTAGTGGAGAAGAACTAAGAATAGCGTGGCATAGTAGATAGACTAAAGAGACACAACATGGGTGGTAGAGAGGGCTATGCAAGAGGGAAGGAGCACCCGAAAGGAAACTATGTGTATGAGTGTGATACATTCAAGCCCCGTGGGGTCAGCGAACCATACTGGACTATGAGGCGATTTTCCAAAGTATATCGGCTGCGGTCGCCAGAGTGACAGAGGACAATACCAGTGACATGGATGTCGTCTTTGCCCTTGTGATCTGGGGAGTTGAAGTGGGAAGACACTCTAGTACCAGTATTCTGTTGGACATCTCGTAGATGTTCACAAAATCTTGCCGCTAATCTTCTACCAGACTCGCCAATATAGGTCATGTGGCAGCGTTGGCATATAATGGCATAAATGATGTTGCGGGACACACATGTGAAGCCATGCTTGATCTCGAACCGTCCATTGGGGAATAAGACCGAGTCAGTAGGGAGCACATAGGCACAGGTGATACAGTTACGACCACAAGGGGCCGTACCGAAGTGTTGAGGGTAGGAGCGAGGGAGATGGCTCCTAACCAGAATGTCACCCAAATTCCTGTCGCGTTTGAAGGCGATCATCGGGGGATCACTAAAAAGTAGACGGGTAGTGGGATCAGAGAGAGAATGGAACGGTAGCGGTTGAGTATCCTCACAGCAGCTAAGTTGTGAGGATGATATGTGAGGGTGAGTATAGTTCTCTCAGAGGGGGGGGGGCGGTCGGAAGGAGTGAGTGCCTCGGGACGGGTGATAAGGAGGACCCGCTGGAGGGCAGACTGGAGGATCGAGTCTGGATAAAGCCGGCGGCTGAAGAAACCTAACATGAGGTGAGCCTGTCGGAGGAAATCTTTGTCATCCTGGCAGATGCGACGGAGACGAAATAACTGTGAGAATGGAATAGAGATACATGCTCCCCAAAATTCACAAAATCGACAATCCAGGACGCCCCATCGTGTCAGCGTGTGCTTGCCCGACTGAACACATATCTGACTATCCAGACAGTGTCTTCCAGCCTATGGTCGTTAGTCTTCCCTCATATGTCAAGGACACTAACCATGCATTGAGTATCTTCTCTTCCATCTCTCTCTCCCGAGGTCGCTCATACCGACTTTTTACCCTTGATGTTTGCTCCCTCTACACCTCTATTCCTCACTCCGACGGCCTCCTGGCTCTACGTTTCTTTCTTGACCAGAGACAACACCCCTCTGTTGATACTGCAACTCTTCTCCGCCTTACTGAGCTTGTACTCCACCTCAACACCTTTGAGTTTAATGGTAACTTCTATGACCAAGTCAGTGGAGTAGCCATGGGCACCAAGATGGATCCCAGTTATGCTTGCCTATTCATGGGTTACCTGGAGTACCAAATTCTCAATTCTTATCAAGGTCCTCTTCCCATCATATACCTTCGGTACATTGATGACTGCTTCGGACTCACCGATCTACCTGAGGATGACCTCTCCAGGTTTATCGACTATATTGGTAGCTATCACAAAGCTATCACGATCACATCTTGTATATCCACTTCCTCTGTCACCTTCCTAGATCTTATTGGTTCTTTGGGTACTTCTGGCCGCCACACCTCGGTTTCTATAAACCCATAGACGCCCACTGCTACCTTCTCTATACTTCATCCTATTCACCTTCTTGTCGCGACTCTATTCCATTCTCACAGTTATTTCGTCTCCGTCGCATCTGCCAGGATGACAAAGATTTCCTCCGACAGGCTCACCTCATGTTAGGTTTCTTCAGCCGCCGGCTTTATCCAGACTCGATCCTCCAGTCTGCCCTCCAGCGGGTCCTCCTTATCACCCGTCCCGAGGCACTCACTCCTTCCGACCGCCCCCCCCCCCTCTGAGAGAACTATACTCACCCTCACATATCATCCTCACAACTTAGCTGCTGTGAGGATACTCAACCGCTACCGTTCCATTCTCCTCTCTGATCCCACTACCCGTCTACTTTTTAGTGATCCCCCGATGATCGCTTTCAAGCGCGACAGGAATTTGGGTGACATTCTGGTTAGGAGCCATCTCCCTCGCTCCTACCCTCAACACTTCGGCACGGCCCCTTGTGGTCGTAACTGTATCACCTGTGCCTATGTGCTCCCTACTGACTCGGTCTTATTCCCCAATGGACGGTTCGAGATCAAGCATGGCTTCACATGTGTGTCCCGCAACATCATTTATGCCATTATATGCCAACGATGCCACATGACCTATATTGGCGAGTACGGTAGAAGATTAGCGGCAAGATTTTGTGAACATCTACGAGATGTCCAACAGAATACTGGCACTCCAGTGTCTTTCCATTTCAACTCCCCAGATCACAAGGGCAAAAACGACATCCGTGTCACTGGTATTGTCCTCTGTCACTCTGGCGACCGCAGCCGATATACTTTGGAAAATCGCCTCATAGTCCAGTATGGTTCGCTGACCCCACGGGGCATGAATGCATCACACTCATACACATAGTTTCCTTTCGGCTGCTCCTTCCCTCTTGCATAGCCCTCTCTACCACCCATCTTGTGGCTCTTTAGTCTATCTACTATGCCACGCTATTCTTAGTTCTTCTCCACTAGTCCCCGTTGAGGCACTTCGGTGTTCTCCTATATACCTTTTTACTGCGCTACTTATCCCTCATATGTTTTTATTGCACCCCACTCTAATACATCTCACTCTTTCCGCCTTTTGAGTACCTGTCATTCCACTGTTCTATTCTTTCTCCTTCGAGTTTGCACACTGACCCCGGTTTGAACCCTTCCACACATATGATTGTCCCCGTATGGATGTGCACATGCATGTATGTGTTCATAGGCACGGGTATTGGTATACATATGTATACGCATATACATGCATGTATATGTGCTCTTGCTTGTATGCATACACATGTATGTGTGTGTATATGTATGTGTATGTTGATATGTATTAGTATGTGCACGTCTTCTTGCACGTGTACATATGTATACACGCATCTGTGTGTGTGTATACATGTATTTATGGGCCCTTAGATACTTTCAGATATTGCCTGTGCCTTTGTAGTCGACATACCTAGATAGCGTTCCCCCCACTCGTGTATTTTAAGAACCCTTCACCTCTGACCACAGGGTATAAATTACAGCTACACCCGTGAGAAATTCCTTTCATAGCCTGACCACAGTCCACGACACACAGGGAAGTCAACATATTTCGATTATTTTGTTTTGATGTTTCATTACTAGTTAGCTATGTAGGATTAGATTTATTTATTCACATATCTGTGTGTGTATGTTGTTTGTTTGTTCCTGTTGAAGGCTTATTGAGCCGAAACGTCGTTCGAATCTGTGTCGTCTACTAATCACGTAAAGCTTCTAACATACCATTTTTTCTTTTTTTTTTCAATTTTTCCTAACATCAAAAGATGGATAAGACAGCCTATGACAATCTGCATCATCAAAGCAAGAGAAAGAGCGGAATGGCGCTCTCTGGTAGCGAACCTTCAAAGCGGAGACTGCACTTGATGATGATGATGATGATGATCGATCTATCTATCTATCTATCTATCTATCTATCTATCTATCTATCTATCTATCTATCTATCTATCTATCTATCTATCTATCTATCTATCTATCTATCTATCTATCTATCTATCTATCTATCTATCTATCTATCTATCTATCTATCTATCTATCTATCTATCTATCTATCTATCTATCTATCTATCTATCTATCTATCTATCTATCTATCTATCTATCTATCTATCTATCTATCTATCTATCTATCTATCTATCTATCTATCTATCTGTCTGTCTGTCTGTCTGTCTGTCTGTCTGTCTGTCTGTCTGTCTGTCTGTCTGTCTGTCTGTCTGTCTGTCTTTCGGTTGCCTGAATTATTGTCTATATCTGCAAAGTTATTTCCCGTATAAATTTTACAGTCTTTTGTAATGATGATGATGAGGATGGTGATTGTTCACAATTTGACTTCTTATACTTCAGAAGATGTTCTGAGAGAGGTCAGAGCAAAAAGAGAGCTAATTTACAATATTAGGAAGAAGCAATCATCATTTTTTGGCCATGTAATGAGAAGAGAACAACTGGAGTATATTGTAACAACTGGAAACATTGAGGGACGAAGAGATAGAGGGAAGCAAATAGAAAAAATAACAGACAGCTCAAGAGAATGGCTTGGCTGTAGGTCAACAACAGAAATGATAAATAGCTGCCGAGATGAAGGTTATGGAAAGACATGATCACCTACGCCAGTAGGTCCGGTACTTGAAGATGATGATACTTCATTTCCTCTTGTATCCATTTCGAGGTCTAGGAAGAAAGTTCTGGTTCTTGCCCTTTTGGCGGCTTCAGTCATTGTAAATTGAAATGTCGTTATTACTGCTGTGTTTAGTGTTGAATGTAACACAACAGTCTAATGTATCTAGTCAACTCATGCTGGCGGCAGAGCATAATATGGTATTTACCGTTGCTTTGGCGCCCATTTATATCTCAATCCTTAACCTTTTTAGTTTGTTCACATTTTGCACCACGGAGAACAACAAAATTGATATTCATGAAGATACAGACTTTCATCAAAGGATGCTTATGCAAAATAAAAAGATGGAAATGGCAGAACAAAATCACTGACATAGAATTATGGATGTGTACCAGTCAAATACCAGTGGATAAAGATATACAGCGAAGACGGTGATGCTGGATAGGACACACACTGCGGAAGCCAACTGAGAGTATTACACAACAGGCCCTTTTTTGGAATCCCCAGGGACAAAGACAAAGCAGAAGACCAAATAATTCCTTTGAGAAGATAGATAGAAGTAGAGATGAAGATGATGAGGAAGACATGGAACGCTCTTAAAAGAATGGCAAGAAACAGAACGGCTTGGAAAGTGTTTGTTGAAGACCTATGCACCACAGGGAGCTAAAAGGTAGAAGAAGAAGACATTTTTCATCACTGATAACACTTTAATTAATCTGCACAGTTTGTCAACACTAGTAACTCATGAAATACCCAGTTCCACTTTTACATATCTGATAACTCATGAAACACCCAGTTCCAGTTTTACATCACTAATAACTCATGAAACACCCTGTTCTACTTTTACATAAAAAATAACTCCGGAAACACCATGTTCCAGTTTTACATCACTGATAACTCATGAAATACCATGTTCCAGTTTTACATCACTGATAACTCATGAAACACACTGTTCCAGTTTTACATCACTGATAACTCATGAAAGACAATGTTCCAGTTTTACATTACTGATAACTCATGAAACATCCTTTTCCAGTTTTACAACACTGATAACTCATGAAACACCCTGTTCCAGTTTTACATCACTGATAACTCATGAAACACCCTTTTCCAGTATTACATCATTGATAACTCATGAAACACAATGTTCCAGAATTACATTGCTGATAACTCATGAAACATCCTTTTCCAGTTTTACAACACTGATAACTCATGAAACACCCTGTTCCAGTTTTACATAACTGATAACTCATGAAACACCCTGTTCCAGTTTTACATCACTGATAACTCATGAAACACCCTTTTCCAGTTTTACATCACTGATAACTCATGAAACACCCTTTTCCAGTGTTACATCACTGAAAACATTTTTAAGATTTTAAAGACATGTCACCAGACGAGCTAGCCACACAAGCAAGAAATATCCTCATCTCGTCAGCACAAAATATCATCGCCAGAAAAGTGAACATAAAACAACACTAAATCTCAGAAAGAAAAAAAAAACATTGACCCTCATTGAAGAAATAAATAATAAAAACTGAAGTAAATAGCAGCATTGCGAAACAGCGACGAATACATAACATACTCAAAAGCAGTTAGAACAGAGATGAGAAGAGACACAATTAATTCTATTATGAACGAATGTGGCAAAATTGAAGAGCTCTTCTAGCACGGGAGCGACTGGAAAATGTTCAAAGAAATTAGAATAACATACAATTTTGATCCAGTAATTAGTGTAATTAATTAGAGAAGACAGATAGAAGCAGAGATGAAGATGATGGGAAAGACATGGAGTGATCTTAAAAGAGTGGCAAGAAACAGAACGACTTGGAACGTGTTTGTTGAAGACCTATGCTCCACAGGGAGCTGAAAGGTAGAAGAGGAAGAAGAATTAATGTACTTTATTACTAGAATGGCAACAGACGTACCGAACAAAATGATATATTGCACAGATGGAGTGAGTACTGCACAGAAATGCGCGAAGATACTATTGGTTCTATTGTTTATGGACGGCCTCGGTATCACTGCAAACGAATTAAAATCCATAATTGCTCAACCGCCCGTGCCAGTGGAATCATCCGAATTACTAACTCATCTCCCAAACAAAGAAAGGTAACTGTAGTCCCCATCGTAGCAGTCTCAGCACACGCCATAAGACATAAGGTGAAACCGCGCAGAAAGTGAACACAGCTGACTGTTCCCTGTCATACGATATCATCATTCATCGTAAACAATTGTAATATCGAAACATGATCAAAACGGATGAGACACACAGCTCACAGTGTGCACAGAGCACCTAACTCAACAGCTCATGCAACAAGCCGGACTTGGAATATGAGGAAACTGCAACAAGGAACACTTTTCAGACATAGCCTTCAATGGTTCCTGCCGCCTATCCACCATATACCGGAAGTTCACGTCCTCCCGAAAATGATGATCGTCATATTGAGAACAGAATATGCATATTGCTTGATGATGTTAGGACACCGTTCTTGGCTCCAACCGAGGATACTACAAACAATCACGTATTTTAATAGAAAACGAAGAAAAAGAACCAGAGCTTATGCTAAATAATGTTCCGTCTGCAAATCAAATATGTGAAGAAATTGAAGTCATCAGGATGTGATGATATTCCAGCTGAGTTCATCCAAGTTTGAAGGGAGGCCATGGTTCGTTTTTACCATGTACTGTGTGTGAAGATCTGGTAAAATTCAGACTGGCCAAAAACCTGGAAAATTTCAGTGTAAATCCCAATTCCAAATAATAAAAATCTGAAGCTGTGTTCCAACTACAGAACTATTGCCCAAGTAAGCCGTGCCAGCAAAATACTCCAGCGGGTCATCGTCAATAGGATATGGTTCCAAGATGGTAAAATAGAGTTTATGTTGCATTGACCACCGCAGGATTTACATCGGAGGCAGTTCATCATCATCATCGAGTGCCATCTCCGCAACGAATGTTGGCTACCATGGATCGCCATTCCACATTGTTTCTTGCTTTGATGGTGCAGGTTGTCATAGATTGACTTGTCCATCTTTTGATGTTACTCGTCCATGTTAGTCTTGGTCTGCCTCTGCCACTTTTACCTTGTATTTTCCCTTCCAGTATTACTTTTAGTAGGCTGTTGTGTCTTTTAACATGCCCCAAAAAATTGCATTTGTCTTGTTCTAATTGTGTTTAGTAGTTCTCTTTTTATTTTTAGTTGTTTTAAAACTAATGTAGATCGCTGTGCTAAAGTCAACTTGAAGTTGCACTTTAACAATGATGTGCCGGTGCTGTGAAGTTTGCGCACCTGGATGCGATCTTTTCAGTGAGTCTGGCGGTTTGAATGCGTCCTTTGACGGGAAATTTGTGTGCGTACCTTGTCATGGCTTCACAAATTATTCTATAAGCGCCGTAGGAATTGTTCTACCGTTCATTATTTTCAGCTCTCTCATGTAATTCAATGTTTCAAGTTAAATGAAGATTGGATCTTTTCAGTGAATTGAGTGTTGTGGTGTTCGATAATGTGGACATGATATGTACAGATCCGTATCTCTCAAAAAGAAGCATAACGATAGGAAGATGTCGATTATCTCAACGCATCTGCAACAATCGTGCGGCTGCTACATCTTCAAGTCAAGAGGGATGTTGCCTACATTCAAGAGGACACTGCGGGGAAAACAAGAAAACACTTGTGGACCAGCTTCCCTCTCAGCTCTAACACTGCGGGGAATACAAGAAAAGACTTGTGGACCAGCTTCCCTCTCAGCTCTAACACTGCGGGGAATACAAGAAAAGACTTGTGGACCAGCTTCCCTCTCAGCTCTAACACTGCGGGGAATACAAGAAAAGACTTGTGGACCAGCTTCCCTCTCAGCTCTAACACTGCGGGGAAAACAAGAAAACACTTGTGGACCAGCTTCCCTCTCAGCTCTAACACTGCGGGGAAAACAAGAAAACACTTGTGGACCAGCTTCCCTCTCAGCTCTAACACTGAGGGGAAAACAAGAAAAGACTTGTGGACCAGCTTCCCTCTCAGCTCTAACACTGCGGGGAAAACAAGAAAAGACTTGTGGACCAGCTTCCCTCTCAGCTCTAACACTGCGGGGAAAACAAGAAAAGACTTGTGGACCAGCTTCCCTCTCAGCTCTAACACTGCGGGGAAAACAAGAAAACACTTGTGGACCAGCTTCCCTCTCAGCTCTAACACTGCGGGGAATACAAGAAAAGACTTGTGGACCAGCTTCCCTCTCAGCTCTAACACTGCGGGGAATACAAGAAAAGACTTGTGGACCAGCTTCCCTCTCAGCTCTAACACTGCGGGGAAAACAAGAAAACACTTGTGGACCAGCTTCCCTCTCAGCTCTAACACTGCGGGGAAAACAAGAAAACACTTGTGGACCAGCTTCCCTCTCAGCTCTAACACTGCGGGGAAAACAAGAAAACACTTGTGGACCAGCTTCCCTCTCAGCTCTAACACTGCGGGGAAAACAAGAAAACACTTGTGGACCAGCTTCCCTCTCAGCTCTAACACTGCGGGGAAAACAAGAAAAGACTTGTGGACCAGCTTCCCTCTCAGCTCTAACACTGCGGGGAAAACAAGAAAAGACTTGTGGACCAGCTTCACTCTCAGCTCTAACACTGCGGGGAAAACAAGAAAAGACTTGTGGACCAGCTTCCCTCTCAGCTCTAACACTGCGGGGAAAACAAGAAAAGACTTGTGGACCAGCTTTCCCTCTCAGCTCTAACACTGCGGGGAAAACAAGAAAAGACTTGTGGACCAGCTTCCCTCTCAACCCTAACACTGCGGGGAAAACAAGAAAAGACTTGTGGACCAGCTTCCCTCTCAACCCTAACACTGCGGGAAAACAAGAAAAGACTTGTGGACCAGCTTCCCTCTCAACCCTAACACTGCGGGGAAAACAAGAAAAGACTTGTGGACCAGCTTCCCTCTCAACCCTAACACTGCGGGGAAAACAAGAAAAGACTTGTGGACCAGCTTCCCTCTCAGCTCTAACACTACGGAAATTGCTGAGGAAGAGATCTCAGCACTTATGGACAATTGTTAAATGTGCAAAGAAGACAATACGAAGACTAATTTTTCTTTGTATTTGCACAAAATATATATTCTTTAGATTTTTTTCAATATGTTCGCTTGTCGAATATTTTTAGAGATAGCATTGATATGTCTCTATTTCCTTATTTATTTATTCTTTTTTTAGAATGAGATATAAATTTATTACTCATTTTTGGAATTCTCACCTTCAAAAGTATGGGCTGGGATATGTCCGGAACCACAACACAACGCAGACACGCCTACTTAATGTCCATTTAAGGGCGGATGATTACGAGGTATACCCCCTAAGTCATCGGGCGAACGCAAGCAAGCAAGACTAATTTTTCTTTGTACACGAACAAAATATATATTCTTTAGATTTCTTTCAATATGTTCGCTCGTCGAATATATTTAGAGATAGCATTGTTATGTCTTTATTTCCTTATTTATTTATTCTTTTTTTTTAGAATGAGATATACATTTCTAACTCATTTTTGGAATTCTCACCTTCAAAAGTATGGGCTGGGATATGTCCGGAACCTGGAAGCGTTCGGTTTATGAAATCATCCCGTAACGCAACCCTGATGTAAGCATGTAGCTGTTGATACAATGGCAAAATTTGATCAAACAAAACTTGAACGTCATCGATTAATGTGTCCGACTCATATACTGACCGCCACTGTTCTCCAAGGTCGTTATATCCTGAAGAAAGTGGCATATATAAAGTCAACATGAGAATAACACTTACAAAGTTATATATAAGAATTTAAAAGCGATGGTGCTTGTAGTGGAAGTGATTATTTTCAGCAATAATAATAATAAATTTTGGTGCTAGTAGAAGTAGCAACAGTAGCAGAAATAACAGAAAAACAGTAGAAGTATCATAACAGTTATGAAGAGTAATAGAGAAATTACAAAAAAATATCTTCTTAGGATAATATCACAATAATAAACAAGAGCCACTTGGGGCCGGATGATCGTATGAAGAAACATAACAACTTAAGCCAGTAACATCTCAAATAATGGCAACTTAAAAATCTCTGTGTATAAAAATGTCTATGTATAAAAATCTCAGACAGAAGACAATGAGTTGAAGTTGAGGACAACGTCTGTGTATAAATAGGGTCACCTTTGTCTTTGTCTACGTCCCTGGACATGAGGCAGTACAGGGAAATGAAAGAGTGGACAGGTTAGCTAATTGCGCTATTGTTGAAGATGGTCAACTAATGTATCGGGAGATCGTCATCAATGCCCTCCGAGATGTGGTAAGTGCACATGACTTCGACAATCATGAGTCCACGTCACTCCTGATGATAGCGAAGGGAGTTATGAAGGGCAAAGTTAAGAATACAAACGAGAATCTTAGTGGATGTATAACAAGGTTTATCATTCATAGAACTGGAGTTGTCAGTCGCTGGACACTGCGAGACTTGCTAAGGAGGGGGATCTGAGCACCTATTGACATGTTCGGGGTGAAATGATTATGACCAGCAAATAACTCAATACAATGACTTTGTTTGGATTCACGATATATACATTAGACAAACGACAGAGAAATGGTAAGTGCAGACAAATTAATATAGGGTAGTTTAACTGTTGAGTTGTTATCTTGAGAGTCTACTTACCATTGACCTTATGCTGAATGTCATGCAATGGTATCGACAATTGTTAGTTACCTTTGTTCAAATCTTTTTAACTTGAGTCTTATCGTTACACAAGTTCTTGTGGTGATAGCACTGCAGTGGTGATATTTTCTCGATGATTTGACAAGTTCTGTTGCTTCTTGAGTCTATTTCTGCTGCCTGTGACTTCCTGTTAATTGATGAAATAATCTTGCTGTTTCATCATCATTTAGTGCCGTCTCCGCATCGAAGGTTGGCTACCATGGAGCGCCATTTCACTCTGTCTCTTGCTTTGAGGTGCAGATTGACATAGGCTGACTTGTCCATCTGTTGATGTTACTCATCCAAGTTAGTCTTGGTCTGCCTCTGTCTCTTTTACCTTGTATTTTCCATTCCAATATTACTTTTATTAGGCTGTTGTGTCTTTTAACATGACCCACAAATTTCATTTGTCTTGCTCTAATTGTGTTTAGCAGTTCTCTTTTCATTTTTAGTTGTTTAAAAACTTCCTCGTTTGTTTTCTTTTCTTTCCATCCAATTCTACCTATTCTTCTATAAATCCACAGTTCAAAGGCTTAAATTTTCTGTTCTGTTTTCTGGTCTCATGTCCATGTTTCTGCACCATACAGGAATATTGAGAAGATGTAACATTTTGCTATTCTTAGTTTTAGCCCTGGTGTTATTTGTTTTGATGTTAGTATATTTTTCATGGCATTGAAATTACTTTTTGCCATACTTATTCTTTTATTTATTTCAGTTGTACATTTTCCATCACTGGTTATAGTATGTCCCAGGTAGTTGTAGTTCTGAACTGTCTCCAGATGTATTCCTTCCACTTTGATATTTAATTGTAGGTCTTGAGAATGTATTCATGCTGTTTATGTTCCTTAGTTTGATTGCTTAGCCTAGAGACTTACAGGGGCGTATCTGACAGTTGAAGTTTATTCATGTGTTTATTCAGTTTGTTATGACTTGTTCTACGCCTGAATATATTAATTTGTCTTAGTTGTTTGTGTGTATATTAATTCATCATCATCGTGTGCCGTCTGCGCATCATAGGGTTGCCATTCCGCTCTGTCCCTTCTCTTGTCTGCACCTCTCTTACCATGGACTTTTCCCTTAACGATAACGTTCAGTAAGAAGATGTGTTTTATTAAAGTGACCACAACCATTCAAATGTCTTGTACGATTTATGTCACATCTTTCTTCATTGTTAGATAATTAACAAATTGATTATTTGTTTTGAAATAACACAAGAACGCTTGAATTTCTTTTTCTACGGGCATTGAAATTCAATTATAACTTAAATTAGACTCCCATCGAAAATTGTGTCGTGTTGCCAGCACAGTCACACACCGGAAGGGCGTTCTTCTCGAGAATGCATGGAAAAAGACCAAGAGGAAGACCCAGAAGAAGATGGATAGATGCAGTGACAGAGACATGTAACAACAAAGGGAAATCATGAATTCAGACAGTTCGAGCAGCACAAGAACGACAAATGATATAAACCACGACACCTTTTAGGTATCAGTGAAAGAGAAAAGAAGAAGATTATTTGTTATCCTGCCTGTCTATTCGGCTCTCTCCATGTAACTATCATCAGGATAAATCTGATCTTTTATGTTAGAAGAGGTATCCCTTCTTATTTCAGATTGTGAGCTTTCATTTTTCTTTCCTCTTAGAAAAGACGTATCTGCTCTTTCATTCAACATTATTTAACAATAATATACATATAGATAATTCAATGCACAACAAACCGAGCCTACAGCAAACGTTTTGAGAAGAGAATACCAGACAACAATGGTCGACCACGAAAAAGATGGATGGATGGAATATTAGAAGCACTAGGAAACTAACAGAGTAGAATGGCGATCCATGGTAGCCAACCTTCGTTGCGGAGAGGGCACACGATGATGATGACGAAGAAACATAACAGCAGCAGAGGCGACCAGAAAAGCAAAAGACCGCAAATTATATCTTCCTACGACGCTGAAAGGCAAATGAGGAAGGAAAGAGGAAGAAGATATTTAACAATGTAATTTATTACTGCTATTGTCTTTTGTAATCTGGTTCACTTTATAGAAGGGACAGTCTCACTTGCTGGAGTTAACCATTCTCGAGAGCATGCAAAAGATATAGATGATCTGAAAGTTTGAGCTACATGGTGTCAGTCTTGATGCTGTTGATGTAGCACATCTTGGACTGTGTCTGCTCCTGGTGTTTTATGAAACTATTTGAACCTTGAATTCAAATTTGAACCTGTGTTAGTTACCTCTAGTGACTCGGGCAGATGGTGCTCGTAAACCTGGGAGGGCAGACTATCTAAGGGCAGAATATCCCTACAGAAAAGACAATCTGTTGCCTTGCAGGAAGATTGGGGACAATCAAAGGCTAAGGAAAGCAAACCTGAAAAAATGCTGGCTGAAATCGGATGCACTGGGCCACTGGCACAGAACACAGTGCAACGTATTAACGGGTGTTCAGTCAGAGTGGATCTGGCGGACTCTAAATGTGACGTTCTGTCTGTGGAGGCGATCAACACACTTAACCTGACAGCTGACTTCATGTGGAAGTCTGGAATCCTACTCTGACTGAGTCCTGATCGCAGAGAGAGAGAGAGAGAGAGAGAGAGAGAGAGAGAGAGAGAGAACCTTGAATTAAGTAACATTTGTAATCTAAGATACAAACTAGTCAACAGTGTGGCTCTGTCGCGCGATAATAAAGTCAACTGCAAGCATTACCAGAGAATAATTCACAAGGAACTCACATAGAAAGAGGAGACAGTCACGATCCAGAAACACATAGGAATAAAGCATTAGAGACCAGTAAAGGGTTAAGGCATAAATATGCGAAGCTACAGTAAAGTTGAATGTGAGGGAAAAAAAATGGTATGTAAGAAGCTTTACGTGATAAGTGGACGACACAGACTAAACATCGTTTCGGCCCAATAGGCCTTCATCAGGAACAAAACAAGGATTGCTATTTCCTTTTGTTTTGACAGGATAGTTAATTTTGTTTTCTTTAACACATTTCGATTGTTTTTGTTTTGGTTGTTTCGTTATTAGTTTTGTGTGTGTTTTTTTTGTTTGTTCCTGATGAAGGCCTATTGGGCCGAAACGTTGTTTAGTCTGTGTCGTCCACTTATCACGTAACGCTTCTTACATACCATTAGAGACCACAAAGAAAAATTTCACATGCAGAAAATTGCAAGAGATACGGAGGAACAGAAGGGCGTGGAGGACCTGTGTTGATTGCTTCTGTTTCAAAAGGAGATAAAAAGGCAATCACAGAGTATAAAAGACTAGGACAGAATATGAAATAATTTAATTTAATTGAGTTTAGAATGATCTGAATTGATTAATACTAACCCAGATGCTGAACGGCTGCATTGCTCAATTCAACATATTTGCTGTACAGGTTACTCATGTTACTGGCAGATTGATTATGCCAGGAAACCCAGTAGACTATAAGCTGGTCATATAATTGTGTCAACGTTAGTTTGTCATAGCTACCTGGTGATTGGAAAAAAAAAAAGAATAAATTATGTTATACTATAGAGGCTGATTGTAGATAAATTATGTTATAATATAGAGGCTGATTGTAGACAAATTATGTTATACTATAGAGGCTGATTGTAGATAAATTATGTTATACTATAGAGGCTGATTGTAGATAAATTATGTTATAATATAGAGGCTGATTGTAGATAAATTATGTTATAATATAGAGGCTGATTGTAGATAAATTATGTTATACTATAGAGGCTGATTGTAGATAAATTATGTTATACTATAGAGGCAGATTGTAGATAAATTATGTTATAATATAGAGGCTGATTGTAGATGAATTATGTTATAATATAGAGGCTGATTGTAGATAAATTATGTTATAATATAGAGGCTGATTGTAGATCAATTATGTTATAATATAGAGGCTGATTGTAGATAAATTATGTTATAATATAGAGGCTGATTGTAGATAAATTATGTTACAATATAGAGGCTGAGTGTAGATAAATTATGTTATAATATAGAGGCTGATTGCAGATGAATTATGAAACTGGTCAATCATCTTGTTAAAGACAAAAAGATTCATTTGTCTGAAAACACTGCTTTTCTAGATACATTTCTGGCTACAAAACAATCTGTGTCATGCATGATGGTCAAGGAAATTTGAAACTGAGAGAAGCAGTTGAAACAAATGTATGTTATAGAAGATTGTGATAGAAACAATGCAACACAATCCACTAAGAAACATACATAGAAGAAGAAGATCGAGATTAACCCCTAAGGTCATGTCTTCATCAACCTCCACATTTGTTATGTTTTCACAAGTTTCTCATCTCAGCAACAATTGAGCATTATTGTCCGGACTCTTGTCTACCCTTATATCTCCCTATGGAACAAGAGCCTTCCAATTCGTTCTGTTTCGTGCAATTCATTTAAGATCATTCCATGTCTTCCACATCATCTTCATCTCTGCTTCCATCTGTTTTCTCTAAGAATTCCTTGGTCTTCCTCTTTGTCTTTTTTCCTCGGATATCCAAAAATGGGCCTATTGTGTATTATTCTCAGTTGGATTTTGCAGTGTGTGTCCTATCCAGCGCCATCGTCTTCGCCGTATTTCTTTATCCACTGGTATTTGACTGGTACATTTCCATAATTCTATGTTAGTGATTTTGTCCTGCCATTTCCATCCTTTTATTCTGCTTAAGCATCCATTAATGAAAGTCTGTATCTTAATGACTGTAAATTTTGTTGTTCTCCATGTTTCACAGCTATATAATAGCACTGACTTAACATCGGAGTTGACAATTTGTATTTCTTTATTTAACACGATTTATTTGATTTTCTGGACTGGAAAAAGTAAATCTAAATAGGCTATTTTTTTATATTTAACACCAGCAAGCAAAATTGCAGGATGTTTCACTAACCAGTTATCAAAGAATCACAAACCTCAAGAGGTAGCAGATAATAATTATATTTTAAATTTAAATTTGACTTCTGTTTTGTATATTAGTTTAATGATTATTTAATGTTACTATTAATTTAACATTTAAATGTTGGTAACACTTATGAATCTATTACAAACCTCTGTCACAAACTGTCGGTACCGGGCAAGTATTTATCTTGTCATAGATCGACTCCATTTCACCCAAGACGTTTGCAAGCTGTGTTGGGGGGGGGGGGGGGGGGGGGGTGAAATAAATTATCGTTTTTAGATTACGTAAAACATTGCAATCAACATTTTTTTGGGCACATCATGAGAAGAGGAAAGTTGGAATACTTGGTTACAACTGGCAAAATAAAAGGAAAGAGATATCGCGGACGACAAAGAGAGAAAATACTTGATAGCTTGGTGTCATGGCATGGAAAACAGTCAACAACAGAACTGATACGATGTGCTGTAGATAGAAGATTGTGGAGGGACATGATCGCCTACGCAAACCGGCAGGGTACATGATGATGATGATGAAAACATTGCAGGATATTAGACAAATCGCCAATCAACCACTAATATCTTCAATAATCAGGGAAATACGATGTTGGACATGTGATGAGAAGAGATAATAACCGAATAGCAAAGCAAGCCCTCATGTGGGAAACAATAGGTAAGAGGAAAAGAGGAGGACCCAGAGAGATACTGAGAAGAACATTGATGAGAGAGGCAAGAGCAGCAGGAATCGGCTCCCTCTGTGAGATATAGTTCCTTACACAGAACAGAAAAACAAATGGCGAGATTTGACTAAAGATCTTTACAAGGATTGAAAACTGCTATAATAACAAAAATTAGATAAGAGAAGGGGTATCTGGGTCTATGCCCTATGGACCGGCTACGGCTCGAACAATCAATAGATAGATAGAAAACATTGCAATGCTGTTTCTGAGATTATTGAGACAAAATTGTAATAAAATATTAATTGATTAATTCTCTCGCAGAATAAAGGGATGGAAATGGTAGGGTTGCCAGATACACCGTTTTTTACGGATTTCTCCGTTTTTTTCACGTAATTCGATGACTCCGTTTTATCTTTGCCCGGAGTCGCTAAAATACCGTATTTTTTACGCTCACGTAATTATTTTTTTTACTATCGATTAAATAATATATAAATTCGTAGTAAATAATATTAATTAAACCATTCGGCGGTTTGTTTTGTATAATTGTTTCTGGATCATACTTTTAAGTGCGCAAATTGTAGTTCCGCGCTAAAATATTGAAGCGATTTAATTTCCGTCCTAGCCCACGACAAGAATCAATTTATTTCCGATCGTCGATATGTAAACACAGTTTCACCGCTCCATCCAATTCAATCCTCGCATCTACATATTATTAGTAAGTTTATTTTAAAGTTTGTTAACATTATTTTATAATGAGTGATATGGATTTAAAGAAGTCTCCTCCAAAGAAGAAATTAAAATTACAACTACAACACAATCAAAGTTACCGTAAAGTGATATGAAAAGATAACAGTGATATCACAAACTGGTTAAATTTTTTTTCTGTTGTGCCAGAACATAAAGCGCTAAACATTTCAAAGATTGTTGGATTTTTATTTAGCATACCAGGATCAAATGTCTTTGTTGAGAGGATATTCTCCTTAATGAAAAACAAATGGAATGGCACAAGAAATAGGTGTAGCCAAGAACTGATTGAAGCAGAGCTCAGAGTCATGGTTAATATTGACAATTCATGTGCTGATTTTTAAAAATTTGTCAAAATTGATGCAAGATTATTGAATGCTGGCAAATCCTCAAGCAAATACAATTAAAATGCCTCTAGAAACACTAGGTGAGAGTTTTTAAAATTTAAATAAGAAAATTGTCTTTGCAGAATATGAGCATTGTTTTATTTCTAGTTTCTGTATATAATTTTTCATAAATTTGTTTGAATATAAAGGCGAATTCATTGTCACTACCGGTAACAATATACACAATCATTTGTTCGTAAATATGTAATTAAAATTGAAGAAAAAAAAATTCAGCGTAAAAGTACTCCTTTTTTTAAAAATCTGGCAACTCTAGTGCTGCTGCTATAGATCTGGAGGATGCATACAACAGGGTACCATTTGAATATCTCATGCATATGCTTCTCAAACTGGCGGTGAACCCCTTCCTCATTAGATGGATCGCCGCGGCACTGTTTCAGAGGAAGGTGATACTCAGATGTGGAAGTTGGTCTTCCGAGCCAACATCCATTTGTCCTGGGCTGCCACAAGGCTCACCATTGTCACCAGTTCTATTTAACGTGTACACAATAACGATCACGGCCCAACAGCTGGACGGGAGGGGAAGAACTATGACTTTTGCTGATGATATTCTGGTATATCGACAGGGAAGAGACAGACAGGGAATCGCCTCCGCAATGCAAGACGAACTCGATCGCATTTCTTCCTGGTGTGGAGTTTCAGGTGCCTTGGTTAATCCTAATGAAGCATCAGTTTCATGGTTCTCCCTTAACAATCATATCGTTAATACGACCACATCGGTAGTACGAATGGGAGCTGATGAGGTGACCAAGGACAAGTTGATGACATACCTCGGAGTTAAGTTTGATCGCAGCCTGTGTTTTCGGGACCACGTCGACCATGTGATAACAAAATCCCGCAAAGGATTAGCCGCCTTGAAGGTCATGGCAGCTGGCAACATCGAGCAGAGGCTACTTACTCTTCTGTTCCAGGGATTAGTCCTCGCACCAATCGAGTATGCCCTGGCCATTCTTACTGTCAGTACGACTCAAATTGATAGGCTGGAGAAAATACAAAATGAAGTCATGCGCATTATCCTGGGATGTACGAGGGACACTCCCTGTGTAGCAATGAGGTATCTTCTTGACTTTCCAACCATGGATGACAGAATCAAGATCTGGAGAGCACGAGCATACCTGAAGATTAGTACAGATACAGAGCATCCATTGCACTACGTGCTCAACACAGAGAAAGGTACCAGGCTAAAAAGAGGCAAATCATGGGTGGGCCGAGCAGAAGATGTCATCAAACAGGTCTGTGGGCTTACCAATCTCAGCGCTGGTGAGGAGTGGATACCGGTGCCTACGTCATTCAAGGGGACTTTCTCATGTATTGTCACACTCGACAGGAAAAGTAGGGAACAGAACCCGGTCGTGGTTAATGCTGAGGTCAACGGTCTCATCTGCGATAACACCGATGAGAAAGATGCAGTCATCTATACAGACGGATCTGTAAGACGACACGAAAGAAGTGCATGGGCATTTACAGCACGCTCGGCAGGCAGAATAGTCAAGGAAGACAGTGGTGCATACGCCATGACCACGAGTAGCATGACAATGGAGGTGATGGCAGTGACCAAGGCATTCAAATGGTTAGAGTCACAAGACTACACCCACGCATGTATACTGAGTGATTCGATGAGCATGATAAAAAAAGTGGAGGCGGGCTCTGTACGCATGCAATGGGTAGAGTCGTTGCAGAAATCCAAAATACGTAAGGTCACCTTTGTCTATGTCCCTGGACATGCGGGAGTACGGGGAAATGAGAGAGCGGACAGGTTGGCTAGCTGCGCTGTCGTTAAGGACGGGCAACCGATGGATCGGGCGGACATCATCAATGCACTCCGTGATGTGGGAAGAGCACAGGACTTCGACAAACACAGATCAACGTCGCTTCTTCGGATGATGGAAATGGGAGTTAAGATGGGCACAGCCAGAAATGAGAAACTTGGTGGCCGTGTAAGAAGACTTATCAACCAACATAGAACTGGAGTCGTCAGTCGCTGGACACTGAGGGAATTGCTGAGGAGGGGATCTGAGCACCTATGGATATGTTCGGAGTGCAATGATGTTGACCCGCAATTAACTCAATAACTCACAAATAGTTTAATTTACCTGTCTTGGCTTACCCTAGCAAGTTGCTGTGCTTTCCTGTCGAAAAAGTAGCTACTGCAGCAGCAAAGACCTATTATAGACCCGTCGGCCCGGGGACTCCTTGCACCCACCCGGTGTCCGACTTAACATGGGAATTTGGAAGTCACGGTGTAGCTTAGCGCCTAGTTGTCTGTCCTTCAGGTTATTTGGGACATGTTGAACTATCGGCGCCCGGTGATGCTATATATACCATACGAACTCAAACAAGAACATTTATTACCTGGGCCAAGAATACTGGTGGTGGGGAGTACGTTGACTTTAAAAGAATAAGTTCAATGAGCCATATAAGAGAGATTTTGCTGAAGGTTATACAGAGAAACTTTTAAAATAAAATCAGTATGAAAAAATTCACAACATTAAATTTAGATTTAGAAAATACAGTGGGGCAATGTTGACCATCTTCTGTCGATTAATGTTAATAGAAAAAGTATACAGAAGTAACCACAATAATTTATACTTTCTTCATATCCTACACTAAGGCTTTTGATAGAATTATACAATAAACATCTAATAGAATACCTGAAAGATATACATCTAGATTTTTAAAAATACAGATATCTCGGACATGTTATAACAAAAAATATAAACTGCAAGTCAGAAATGAACAAACGAGTACGACTAACAAAAACGAACTTAGCGACATCAAAAATATATATACCTCAAAATCAAACACATCTAAGAACTCCTAAGAATTACAACTACAAATGACAAGATGTTATACCTACTCGATGTTCCTCTATAGCGCAGAAACGTGGACATTACATAAGAAAACAGAGCAGTGAGTCGAATCATTTATAATGTGGATTTATAGAAAAATGGGAAGATTTGGCCAGAAGGAAATAAACGAAAATATCTCAGTTCTAAATAAGCTAAATATTAACCCAAAAAAGAACTGCTTAACACAATTCGAACACGACAAATGAAAACTTATGGTAAACGTGAAAATATACCCTACAAACAATTATTTTGAAGGGGAAAGTACAAAGTAGACAAGTTGAGACTGACCAAGAATAAAATGGACTGATAAGATTAAAAGATGGGCAGGTGAACCTAAGTAAGACATAGTGCATTACTAGGCAAGAGATATAGTAAAATAACGCTGCGTGGTAGCCAACCTTCGATGTAGAGAAAACACTTCATACTACAACCATGCGGCAGTGTTACAACTCTAGACAATTCATTCTACAACCATGCGGCAGTGTTACAACTCTAGACAATTCATTCTACAACCATGCGGCAGTGTTACAACTCTAGACAATTTATACTACAACCATGCAGCAGTGTTACAACTCTAGACAATTTATACTACAACCATGCGGCAGTGTTACAACTCTAGACAATTTATACTACAACCATGCGGCAGTGTTACAACTCTAGACAATTTATACTACAACCATGCGGCAGTGTTGTAACTCTAGACAATTCATACTACAACCATGCGGCAGTGTTGTAACTCTAGACAATTTATACTACAACCATGCGGCAGTGTTACAACTCTAGACAATTTATACTACAACCATGCGGCAGTGTTACAACTCTAGACAATTTATACTACAACCATGCGGCAGTGTTACAACTCTAGACAATTTATACTACAACCATGCGGCAGTGTTGTAACTCTAGACAATTCATACTACAACCATGCGGCAGTGTTGTAACTCTAGACAATTCATACTACAACCATGCGGCAGTGTTACAACTCTAGACAATTCATACTTCATTGCAATAACAACACTCTTTTCACTCCTGCTAATGGTGTAGGTTTAAACGTCATTTTAATTGTACAACTCTTTATACTCCTACAAGATCATCAAATAAAAGGTGCATGCCTACAACGCAAAACAAAAACACTGAAACACACTTTACCTCTTCAAGTTTGGTGTCGTTCGGTTCAGCTGCGGTCCCGATGTTTGTAATTATTTTAAACTGGCGTTGAGTGTCCTCAGACATAGCAGACGTGTTGAACTCCAACGCCTGTAGTCGAATGTCCCTTTGAATTCTGGCACTGATTACTCTTTGCCTTATCTGGAGATACAGACTGTTTTCAGCACAGCAACAAAATGGTGAATAACGTATCACCATCATCATCATCATCATCACTAAAAGGACTCTGTCAGATATTGGGTAAAAGTCTATCACTGTTCTTGCTCTTTCTGCATCCAAGATGATACCTACTCCTCTTTGGTGTTCAGTACCTCCAGAATAGATTATTTTATGTTTATCAGAATACATCTCCCCTGATCCGGTGTATCTCATTTCCCAAAGTCCCGGTAAATGTAAACCCATCAATCATCATTTTTTGGCCATGTAATGAGAAGAGAACAACTGGAATATATTGTTATCATCATCAAGTACCGGGCTTAGTGGCGTAGATGATCATGTCTCTCCACAACTTTTATCTCGGCAGCTATTTATCATTTCTGTTGTTGACCTTCTGCCAAGCCATTCTCTTAGGCTGTCTGGTATCCTTTCTCTTGGCTTCCCTCTATCGCTTCGTCCCTCAATTTTCCCAGTTGTTACAATATATTCCAGCTGTTGTCTTATCATTACATGGCCAAAAAAATGATGATTGTTTCTTCCGAAAATTGGAAATTAGTTCTCTTTTTGCTTTGACCTCTCTCAGAACCTCTTCATTACTCTTCTTAGCTGTCCATGGTATTCTCAACATTCTTCTGTAAAACCACATTTCTGCAGACTCCAGTGATTTTCTTGTCTGTTTTCCTATTGTCCATGACTCGCATCCATATGTTAAGACTGGCTCTACGTAACATTTAAGAACTCTTTTTCTTGTTTCTATTGTCAAAAATGGATTGCATAGTATTTTCCTCATTTTCTGGAAAGTTGCTTTTGCCTGAGCCATTCTGCATCTCACCTCTTTTATACATCCTCCGTCTGAGGTTAAAAAAGTTCCCAAATATTTAAAATCATTTGCCTGTTTTAATATTGTTCCACTTGTCTTTATTTTGCACTGAAGTGATGTCTTTTTCTTTGTTGTTACCATTACATCTGTCTTTTTGCTATTAAGGCTGAGTCCTTTATTTTTGCTTTCTTTCACTATAATGTCCAACATTTCTTGTAACTCATTTTCACTCTTAGCGATTAATACTGTATCATCAGCATACCTTAGATTATTTATATTATGACCTCCAATTGTTATTCCAGGCATGCCCCTTATGGATCTTAAAATAAACTCACTATAAAAATTAAACAAATCTGGTGACAGCAGATTTTGTCTAACACCCTGTTTTATTTGTTGAAACATTCCCAATTGGTTTCCAGTTCTTATGCCCGCTGTTTGTTGCCAGTACATGTTCTTTATTATTCTTAAATCTTTGCTGTCTATGTTTATGCTTTCTAAAATGTTGATTATTTCTTGGTGCTTTACTTTGTCAAATGCCTTGGTGTAATCTATGAAACAGAGATATAGATCTGTTTTCACCTCTATGGCTCTTTCTACTAAAGATCTTATGTTGATGTTATACCGTTCCTTAAACATGCTCTCCAAGATGTGCGATCACTTGCCAGATGTTCCCAGTCATATTCACTTATCGAGAAGCCATTCAGAGATGATTTACAGATATCTCTATATCGTAGTTTAGGTCTGCCGATTTGTCTTTTTCCGTGTATTATTAGATCAACATATAGTATTTGCTTGGGGATGCATTTTTCGTCCATTCGTTGGACATGCCCCAGCCATCTTAATCTTCGACATCTGAGCATTGACATGATTGTTGGGGTCTTAGCACGTTGCAGGACAGTTAAGTTGGTTATTTTGTCCTGCCATTTGATATGCATTATTCTGCGGAGACATCGCATGTGGAAGGCATTGAGTCTTTTTTCCTGGTTTGAGTATGTTGTTCAGGTTTCAAAACCTTATAATAGTGTGCTAAGCACACAAGTTTGATGTATTAAGAGTTTGGTCTTCAATTTTAGTTTCGTGTTGTTCCAGGCCCTTTCTGTGAGTTTGCCGAAGGTCGTAGCTGCCTTACCAATTCGACTGTTTATTTCTTCATCAAGAAAGATGGTTTCCGTAATTGTGGATCCAAGATAAGTAAATTACTGAACTGATTCTAGTTGACAATCTTTTAGAGTGATTAATAGAGGTTTGATGTCGCCTTGACTTAATATTACTGTTTTCTGGACATTTATTGACAGTGAAAAAAGGTCGCATGCTTTGTCCAGGTTCTTGATCAGCGAATGTAGGGTGGCCTCACTATGAGCGACTAGGGCTGCATCGTCAGCAAATAAAAATTCTTTAAGTAGGGCAACATTTGTTTTGGTTTTTGCTCTTAGTCGTGCTAAGTTGAACAGTGAGCCATCTGATCTTGTGCGAATACGGCGTGTGTGTGTGTGTGTGTATATATATAGGACTCTCTATAACTATATGGGACATTATGTAAATATATGGAACTCTCTCTAATTATTTGGGACTCTCTTTAACTATGGAACAGTTTTTAACTGTTTGGTTCTCTCTATAAATATATGGGACTCTCCTTAACTATATCTATCTCTATCTATTGTCCTTTCGAGCCGAAGACGGCACATAGGGCAGAACCACAATCCCAAAAATAAAAACCTTGCGTGCCAAAATGGCACATATTGCAGAGATCACTGCTTCTAAAATCTATGGCTCTGTTTCCATAACAATGCTTTTTACAAAGACAGCTTGTCAAGCCATCGATCAACCTCCTTAGTCGACTCTTACGACATGCCTGGAAGGTCACAGTGTCATTATTCTTTACTTCCCACATATTGAGGCCCCGGTAACACACGGGGGCCTTAACTATATGGGACTCTCTTTACATATATGGGACCCTCTTTAACTTTACGGGGCTCTCTTTAATTATATGGGGCTCTCTTTAACTATATGGGGCTCCCTTTAACTTTTTGAATTCTCTGTAACTATATAGGGCTCTCTATAACTATATGGGACTATCTTTAACTATATGAGGCTCTCTATAATGATATGGGACTCTCTTTAACTATATGGGACTCTATATAATTATAAGGGACTCTCTTTAACTATATTGGGCCCCATTACTATATGGGGCTCTCTTTAAATATATGGGATTCTCTATAACTATATGGGCCTCTCTTTAAATATGTGGGACTCTCTTTAACTATATGGAATGGAACTCGTCTGTCTAATTATAAATGACTCTTTTTAACTATTTGGTACTCACTTTAACTATATGAGCTCTTTTTAACTAATGGGACTGTCTTTAATTATGTGAGGGTCTTTTTAAATATATGGGACTTTCTTTAAGTATATGGGACTCCCTTTAACTATATTGAAACTTCTATAACATAAAAGAATATCTTTACTGGGATGTTCCCAAAACAGTTTTCTGCCACGATAAATTGTATAACCAGAGAGTAAAGACCTCTTGTTCAGAGCACGAATTGTTCTCTAACATTTAACGTTTAAAATTGTCCTTATACTCAACAGCTTTTGATTAAATTAATTGAGCGACTAAGCAGTTGAGATTAATTGACTTGAGGCAAAATACTCTAGGGTGAGTCCATTTTGTGAGTGCTTTCAAACCTGACAAATTGGAGATTTTGTTTACGTATTGATACATGTTTTCTTTTAATGTTGACAGTAAGTGGGTTGATAACTTTGCTTTGATCTCCCTCAGACTTTTCTCAGTTCCTCCTTATAGATGTTTAATGTATTTTTAACATCTTTAAAAATAAAGCCACTTTTCTAAGGGCTTCAATGATTTTCTTATCTGTTGTCTAATGGTCCAGGATTCGTTATCTTTGTGGGGTTAATGTGATCTTTATATTACACGGCGGTTAAAGTAAAGTAAAGTACGAGACTTGAATTGGCGTCTTAGCGCGCGAGTTTTCCCCCATATATGCTCGGCCGCCTATCCAGAAGTGTTCGGAGACTTCTGGATAGTGTCGCTTCAAGCATCGAAACTCACGATGCGAGGCGGCTTTCCTCACCTTCCCAGAGTACAACCCTGGTGCCCATTTCTGCCAGCGGCTGTGTCGACCGCGGTGGTAATTTTTTTCCCCAACCACGAGTGCAACCGACAAGCTGCTTCCAGCGGGGATCGAACACGGGTTGTCCGAACGTCGGTAGCCAAGTCGGGTGATTTTCCCATCTAGGCTATCGAGAACCCTGACGAAGGTAGCATGACTATGGTAGCAGTAAGGTGGTAGAAGGACCGTGATAGCACGACTGCGTTAGCAGGACGATGGTAGCACGACTGCGGTAGCAGCACTATGGTAGCAGGACAATAGTAGTACGACCGTGGTAGCAGGACTGTGGTAGCAGGGCGATGGTAGCACGACTGTGGTAGCAGGACCGTGGTAGCACGATTATAGCAGCACAACTGTGGTAGCACGACTGTGGTAGCACGAATGTGTTAGTAGTACTGTGGTAGCACGATTATAGTAGCACGACTGTGGTAGCACGACGATAGTAGCACGACTGTGGTAGCAGGACAATGGTAGCACGACTGTAACAAGCGAATTAAAATCCATAATTGCTCAACCACTCGTGCTAGTGGAATGCTCCGAGTTAACATCTCATCTCATTGAAGGATCCAAACAAAGAAAGGTAGCTGCAGTACCCATCATAGCAGCCACAGCATCCGCCAAAAACATAAGGCGTAGCCGCACCGAAAGGGAACGCCGTATAATGACCTTCATACGATATTATCATTCATCGTAAACAATCGGAATATTCAAACACACTCCGGATGAAAAACACAACTCACGGTGTGCACAGAGCACGAAACTCAGTAGCTCTGGCAGCAAGCCGGCTTTGGAATATGAGGAAACTTGAACAATGAACATTTTTCAGACAAAGCCACAACGACTCATGCCGCCTATCCACCATATTGCTTGGAAAGTGCTTTGTTAATATCGTGGGAACGTTTATCTAATTTGAAATGCATGTGATTTCTCGTACATTCTTCACCAGCATTATTCATTCATAAATTACCTGAATTTTACAAAAATGAACCTTAACCTAAACATAAGTCACTAACCAGCTCATTTCTGTTGTAGTCCGTTACGTTTGTAATCTTGTTCCAGTATTTATGCGTAAATGATTTCATGCTATTTTCAAGTTCAAAGTTAGCCATTTCCAGGAAAAGCCGAGCATCTGTCTCGTTGTAGTTTGACCCCTGACACATGACAGAGTTCACGAGGAACATGGCTGCCAGTAATGACAAGGATAACAAATTCATCTTTAATTTGCGTCGATACTCTGAAAAAAAAAAAAAATTTTCACACAGGTAAACCACTTCTGGATATAAGCTTCCACAAAGAATACATTGTTTGGATAAGTAAGACGATAACCAGCGCGCGCTGGAACACGTAATTATAACGAGATGATAACAACAGAAATGGATAGGCCTGGACACACCCCGCCTCCCCCTCTCCCCCCCCCCCCCACAAAAAAACTCAGTCGTTAGAAGTATCAAACTGATGAGTTCAGTTATTACAAGTATCAAACTGATGAGTTCAGTTATTAGAAGTATCAAACTGATGAATTCGGCCATTAGAAGTATGAAATTGATGAGTTCAGTCAATGGAAGTATCTGTTATAGACTCACACTGACTCTTGTTGTATTATCTTTGTACTTCTTGACAACACATCACATTGATTTTTAGTTTACTAACACAACAGGTAAATTCATGACAGAGTCTTTCTTGAATATATTGAATGATAATCAGTTTATTGATTTCTTGCTACTCAATGATCTTTAGTGATGAATGCACTTATCTTACATTAATGTTCATTAATTCGGAACTTCCCGAGGCTATCGCCGGTGACTATGGTCCGTTCCAAGTGCACATTTTAATACAACATCATTCAACTTACTTGATGAGATGTGAAACACAATATTCTGGGAATCTTTCAAACACATTCACAGCACTAAAGTTCATATTCTCATCAACTTCTACTAATAACTTCTCAACTGTCTTAATAATCTCTCACACTGACTTACAACTACAACTTGAAGATTCCTAACTGACTTTGCTGCATCAAGAAAACTTATTAAAATTAATTACTTGTGATCTAACTTGCTAGCTTCTTATTCTAACACTTCTAGTTCTACTTAACTTCTAACTAACTGCCTTCGGCAGTTCGGCCGAAGCCGGACTAAGCTTGCTTAGTCTACATTCTGAACTGAATTGAACTTTCCTGCACTGAACTGACTAAACCTATTGTGCAGGAATTTAAATACTCAACTACTCTCTTTCACCTGAGACTCCGCAGCCAATAAACTGCTGTCAAGTGACCCTTGCGCTCTTCTGGTCACCTGCAGTTCCGTGTCCGAGACCTGAACTCTTGTCTCTCAACTGTCCAAGACTTTGACAATAACAGCTTATTTTCGTACGACTCTGACCTCTTCTGGTTTGATGAAAACACCTTGTTTATCAGACGGACCAAAGTCATGGGGTCAACGGATGCTTTTTGCGTGATGGTCACTTTCACAACAACCTGTAGTTGTGAATTGGAAACCCGAGTGGAAATTTCCATGGACCTAACCATTGTGTCGTCCAGCAATTCTGGACATTACCACCTTCCTTCCCACTTCTGTGTGCTACCCCTACATGAACATATACTCATAACTTGTATCTGGAAATGACCATACTTAAATTACTGTTGGTCGCTATAATTTGTCACTGCTATAGTCTATTGAGAAGCGGGTAACAACTAAGTTACCTGCCCCCATGCTTTCACTAACTCACTCTATTACAGTATCAAACTGTGAGTTCAATCAATGGAAGTATCAAACTATGAGTTCAGTCAATGGAAGTATCAAACTGTGATTTCAGTCAATGGAAGTATCAAACTGTTGAGTTCAATCAATTGAAGTATCCAACAGTGAGTTAAAGTCTATGGAAGTGTCAAACTGTGAGTTCAGTCTAAGGAAGTGTCAAACTGTAAGTTCAATCTATGGAAGTGTCAAACTGTGAGTTCAGTCTATGGAAGTGTCAAACTGTGAGTTCAGTCTATGGAAGTGTCAAACTGTAAGTTCAATCTATGGAAGTGTCAAACTGTGAGTTCAGTTTATGGAAGTGTCAAACTGTGAGTTCAGTCTATGGAAGTGTCAAACTGTGAGTTCAGTCTATGGAAGTGTCAAACTGTGAGTTCAGTCTATGGAAATGTCAAACTGTGAGTTCAGTCAATGGAAGTGTCAAACTGTGAGTTCAGTCAATGGAAGTATCAAACTGTGAATTCAGTCAATGGAAGTATCAAATTGTGAGTTCAGTCTATGGAAGTGTCAACGTCAAACTGTGAGTTCAGTCTATGGAAGTGTCAACGTCAAACTGTGAGTTCAGTCAATGGAAGTGTCAAACTGTGAGTTCAGTCAATGGAAGTGTCAAACTGTGAATTCAGTCAATGGAAGTATCAAATTGTGAGTTCAGTCTATGGAAGTGTCAACGTCAAACTGTGAGTTCAGTCAATGGAAGTATCAAACTGTGAGTTCAGTAAATGGAAGTGTCAAACTGTGAGTTCAGTCAATTGAAGTTCCAAACTGTGAGTTCAGTCAATGGAATTGTCAAACTGTGAGTTCAGTCAATGGAATTATCAAACTGTGAGTTCAGTCAATGGAAGTTTCGAACTGTGAGTTCAGCCAATGGAAGTATCAAACTGTGAGTTCAGTCAATGGAAGTATCAAACTGTGAGTTCAGTCAATGGAAGTGTCAAACTGTGAGTTCAGTCAATGGAAGTGTCAAACTGTGAGTTCAGTCAATGGAAGTGTCAAACTGTGAGTTCAGTCAATGAAAGCATCAAACTGTGAGTTCAGTAAATGAAGTATCAAACTGTGAGTTCAGTCAATGGAAGTATCAAACTGTGAATTCAGTAAATGGAAGCATCAAACTGTGAGTTCAGTAAATGGAAGTGTCAAACTATGAATTCTGAACATAATATTTTTAAAAAATGTAACACGTTAAACAAGGTTACTATATGACAATGTATCGCATCACCGGAACCAAGGTTAATATAAAACAATGTTCCACTGTATGCAAGGTTACTATATAACAATGTTTCACTGTATGCAAGGTTACTATATAACAATGATTCACCGGAAGCAAGGTTACTATATAACAATGTTTCAAAGTATGCAAGGTTACTATATAACAATGTTTCAAAGTATGCAAGGTTACTATATAACAATGTTTCAAAGTATGCAAAGTTACTATATAACAATGTTTCAAAGTATGCAAGGTTACTATATAACAATGTTTCAAAGTATGCAAAGTTACTATATAACAATGTTTCACTGTATGCAAGGTTACTATATAACAATGTTTCAAAGTATGCAAGGTTACTATATAACAATGTTTCAAAGTATGCAAGGTTACTATATAACAATGTTTCAAAGTATGCAAGGTTACTATATAACAATGTTTCAAAGTATGCAAGGTTACTATATAACAATGTTTCAAAGTATGCAAGGTTACTATATAACAATGTTTCAAAGTATGCAAGGTTACTATATAACAATGTTTCACCGGAAGCAAGGTTACAATATACCAATGTATCACCAGGACCAAGGTTACAATATACCAATGTATCACAGAACCAAGATTAGTATATAACAATGTATCACAGAACCAAGATTAGTATATAACAATGTATCACAGAACCAAGATTAGTATATAACAATGTATCACAGAACCAAGATTAGTATATAACAATGTATCACAGAACCAAGATTAGTATATAACAATGTATCACAGAACCAAGATTAGTATATAACAATGTATCACAGAACCAAGATTAGTATATACCAATGTATCACAGAACCAAGATTAGTATATAACAATGTATCACAGAACCAAGATTAGTATATAACAATGTATCACAGAACCAAGATTAGTATATAACAATGTATCACAGAACCAAGATTAGTATATAACAATGTATCACAGAACCAAGATTAGTATATAACAATGTATCACAGAACCAAGATTAGTATATAACAATGTATCACAGAACCAAGATTAGTATATAACAATGTATCACAGAACCAAGATTAGTATATAACAATGTATCACAGAACCAAGATTAGTATATAACAATGTATCACAGAACCAAGATTAGTATATAACAATATACAGCTGAAAGGGAAAGATGAAACACATAAAACTAGCCACATAAGCAAGATCACAATCACAGCAAATGAGGTTAAGACCATGAGGTTACATAATTTGATAAAAATAAAGTGAGACTACTTTATGTGACATTCTATGACAGCCCTATATAGAGTGACATCATCATACTACCAAATAGTTCCTTGTATAACACACGGGACATTTAAGTAAAACTTCCAATGCCAAAGTTTCTCACATCAAAGTAGCATTTATGTAAATATTCAACATCTTGACACGACGTTCACACCGTACGAGCCAATCAAATAAACACTTCAGAAGAATCTACAGCCAAGAAATGCCAAATTTTCTCACATCAAAAAGTCAATTCAGCGAACAAAGAAACCCTATTTACTTACTAATAAGGAGTTTTACAATACAAGAAACAAGTTTGTTAATTTCTTTTAAATAGAAAAGTCAGCATGTGCCGCCAAGGGATCTTGCATCAAAGCAGAAGTTGTTTAAAAAAAAAATCATAAAGAAAACGCCTCCCCCTCCCCTGCCTCCCGTCCCCTCTTGTATTCCCCCTTCCGAGTATCCTATCGTTGATAACATTGATATGATATCCATATCAGAGGCGCAAGTGTCAACTTAGCTACCCGCTAACACTACCCCGCTAAACAATGATCCCCTCCTTCTAGCGCTTCACACATTTTGTCCACAACCAAAATTTGTTTGAGTTCAAATGTAACTTATAAGACAACACTTTTATGTTTTTGTCCCAATGTAACTTATAAGATAACACTCTTAAGTTTTTGTTCCAATATAACTTATAAGATAACACTCTTATGTTTTTGTTCCAATATAACTTATAAGATAACACTCTTAAGTTTTTGTTCCAATATAACTTATAAGATAACACTCTTAAGTTTTTGTTCCAATATAACTTATAAGACAACACTCTTATGTTTTTGTTCCAATATAACTTATAAGATAACACTCTTAAGTTTTTGTTCCAATATAACTTATAAGATAACACTCTTAAGTTTTTGTTCCAATATAACATATAAGACAACACTCTTAAGTTTTTGTTTCAATATAACTTATAAGACAACACTCTTAAGTTTTTGTTCCAATATAACTTATAAGATAACACTCTTAAGTTTTTGTTCCAATATAACATATAAGACAACACTCTTAAGTTTTTGTTTCAATATAACGTATAAGACAACACTCTTAAGTTTTTGTTCCAATATAACTTATAAGACAACACTCTTATGTTTTTGTTCCAATATAACTTATAAGACAACACTCTTAAGTTTTTGTTCCAATATAATTTATAAGATAACACTATTAGGCTTGCGTTTCAATTTAAATTATAAGACAACATTAAAAGGTTTGCGTTACAATACAACTTATGACACAACAGTCTTAGGTTGAACAGAGCGCCCTCCCCCAACCCCACCCTCACCAAAGCAGATAAAAGTAAAAAAAAATAAAATCATCGTATAGTTCTTAGATTAATTCTAACTAGATTGTAGTACATAATCTGTTAGTCATGCAAAAATATATGCGTTTAGAGGTCACCTCCAACTGCAGGTAACGATTAGCTTTCGCTTTGGTGTAATATAATAGAGTTATTAAATGTTATGTTGAGCCAGTCTTGGCATATGGATATGAATCATGGACAATAGCACAACAGACAAGAAAATCACTGGAGGCTGTAGAAATATGGTTTTACAGAAGAATGTTGAGAATACCATGGACAAATAGGAAGAGTTATGAAAACATTCTGTAAGTGGACCACAGAAAAAAAGAGACATAATTTCCAATATTAGGAAGAAATAATCATCATTTTTTGGCCATGTAATGAGAAGAGAACAGCTGGAATATATAGGAATAACTGGGAAAATTGAGGGATGAGGAGATAGAGGGAAGCAAAGAGAAAAGATACCAGACAGTTTAAGAGAATGGCTTGGCAGAAGGTCAACAACAGAAATGATAAATAATTGTCGAGACTGAAAGTTGTGAAGAGACATGATCATCTACGCCAGCAGGCATGATACTTGATGATGGTGATATAATATTATATCACTTCTCTGTGACCAAAGTCTATTTGAACAGTGTTCTAGTATAATGAACAGTTTCGTAAGCTACTTAAAAGTGAGATATATCAAAGGAAATGCTATAAATAATTATATAGTGCATTACTTTGCATTTGTATTACTTGACACATCTGAAACAAGTGCAACGTTTCAAATACTTGGTCACAGTGATAACATCAGATGGAAGATGCACCACAGAAATAAAAAGCAGAATAGCTCAGGCCAAAAAAGCATTACAGAAAATGAAAAATATCTTATGCAACAAATCTATGTCAATAGAAGTGAGAAGGAGAGTTCATCGGTGCTATATAGAACCAATTCTAACATATGGAAGCGAATTATGGTCAGTAGGCAAACAAATAAATGAAAAGAGGATTAGAGGCCACATAGATGGGATTTCTCAGAAGAATGTTGAAAGTTCCCTGGACAGCTAAAAAGACCAATGAGGGAATTCTCAAAGAAGCCAACACAAAAATGGAGCTCATAAGAAACATCTGAAAGAAGCAATCAACATTTTTTGAGCATATCATGAGAAGAGGAAAGTTGGAATACCTGGTTACAACTGGCAAAATTAAAAAAAAAAAAGGACTGAGAGATCGCGAATGACAAAGAGATATAATACTGGATAGCTTATTGTCATGGTATGGTATACAGTCAACAACAGAAATGATGCGATACACTGTAGATAGAAGATTGTGTAAGGACATGATCGCCTACGCCAGCCAGTATGACACATGATGATGATGATTACTTACCTTTTCTAGTTACGAGATCTCATAAACGGGCGACAACTCAGCTAGAAAATGGCCTTATGTATTGGTTTATATAGATTTATGTTCGCAAACGAAAATATTCATCTAAATGCAATATTACGTGGCACAAAGAAGTGTAGTTTATTGAGCGTGTGGATTAGTTAGAAGATGAGGTATTGTGTAACATGTGAAGGACCGGGTGTTGTGGTTGGAGTGTTCGTAAATGTGATGGAAAGTGTTGTGATAATATTCCCTGTGGAGGTGTTTGAAGTAATAAAATTAGCAGTAGCCGAGACAATAAAAGAATTAGCAGAAGTAATTTTATTTATTTATTTATTTTTTTGCGTTCGCCAGCTCTGACCTCTGACGAAGTCCCTAGGGACTAAGAACTGAATTTTGCGTGGTAATCCATTTTTCCCTGGCAGCCGTGTGCACAGGGGTCCCTCGCCGCATAGGCAGATAACTCCGTCTTTGGAGGTACTAATATTTTTTTCCGTCGATGATTAATTGACGTTTCAAGCCGGGCCTCGCTGATGAGACCAGGGATGGTTGCTCAGTGAGAAATAATAGATAAAAATCCCAACTGATGCAGCCAGGATTTGAACACACAACGCCGCTGTCTCGAGGCCGGCGTCTTGCCTCGAGATCAACCAGTCCTACGGGCTAGAGTAATATTAAGGTAATGTTAATGTTCGTTGTAGTAGTAATGTAAAGGTAAGGTAAAGGTAAAGTACGAGACTTGAATAGCGTCTTAGCACGCGAGACTTCACCCATATGTGGTCGGCCGCCTATCCAGAAGTGTTCGGAGACTTCTGAATAGTGTCGCTTCAAGCATCGAAATTAAGCATCGCTAACAGCGCATTCTCTTGTATTTTATTCTAAACCAAACAATGTTAGACGTAAACAGCGCTTTCTCTTGCATTTTTTTTACTAACCCAAACTATATTAGACGCTAACAGCGCCTTCTCTTGTATTTTCTTCTAACCCAATGTTAGACGCTAACAGCGCCTTCTCTTGTATTTTCTTCTAACCCAATGTTAGACGCTAACAGCGCTTTCCTTGTATTTTATTCTAAACCAAACAATGTTAGACACTAACAGCGCATTCTCTTGTATTTTATTCTAAACCAAACAATGTTAGACACTAACAGCGCCTTCTCTTGTATTTTATTCTAAACCAAACAATGTTAGACACTAACAGCGCCTTCTCTTGTATTTTATTCTAACCCAAACAATGTTAGACGCTAACAGCGCTTTCTCTTGTATTTTCTTCTAACCCAATGTTAGACGCTAACAGCGCCTTCTCTTGTATTTTCTTCTAACACAAACAATGTTAGACGCTAACAGCGCCTTCTATTGTATTTTCTTCTAACCCAATGTTAGACGCTAACAGCGCTTTCCTTGCATTTTATTCTAAACCAAACAATGTTAGACACTAACAGTACCTTCTCTTGTATTTTATTCTAACCCAATGTTAGACGCTAACAGCGCCTTCTCTTGTATTTTCTTCTAACCAAATGTTAGACGTTAACAGCGCTTTCCTTGTATTTTATTCTAACCCAAACAATGTTAGACACTAACAGTACCTTCTCTTGTATTTTATTCTAAACCAAACAATGTTAGACACTAACAGCACCTTCTCTTGTATTTTATTCTAACCCAAACAATGTTAGACACTAACAGCACCTTCTCTTGTATTTGATTCTAAACCAAACAATGTTAGACACTAACAGCACCTTCTCTTGTATTTTATTCTAACCCAAACAATGTTAGACATTTACAGCGCCTTCTCTTGTATTTTATTCTAACCCAAACAATGTTAGACACTAACAGCGCCTTCTCTTGTATTTTATTCTAAACCAAACAATGTTAGACACTAACAGCGCCTTCTCTTGTATTTTATTCTAACCCAAACAATGTTAGACACTAACAGCGCCTTCTCTTGTATTTTATTCTAACCCAAACAATGTTAGACACTAACAGCGCTTCTCTTGTATTTTATTCTAAACCAAACAATGTTAGACACTAACAGCGCATTCTCTTGTATTTTATTCTAAACCAAACAATGTTAGACACTAACATCACCTTCTCTTGTATTTTATTCTAAACCAAACAATGTTAGACGCTAACAGCGCCTTCTCTTGTATTTTCTTCTAACCAAATGTTAGACGCTAACAGCGCTTTCCTTGTATTTATTCTAACCCAAACAATGTTAGACACTAACAGCGCCTTCTCTTGTATTTTCTTCTAACCAAATGTTAGACGCTAACAGCGCTTTCCTTGTATTTTCTTCTAACTCAAACAATGTTAGACACTAACAGCACCTTCTCTTGTATTTTATTCTAACCCAAACAATGTTAGACACTAACAGCGCCTTCTCTTGTATTTTATTCTAAACCAAACAATGTTAGACACTAACAGCGCCTTCTCTTGTATTTTATTTTAACCCAAACAATGTTAGACACTAACAGCGCCTTCTCTTGTATTTTATTCTAACCCAAACAATGTTAGACACTAACAGCGCCTTCTCTTGTATTTAAGAGCTACCTTTAGATATCCGAACTTGGTCTTAGATCACCCATAAGTCAACGTATTGTCTTTGTGTCTCTATTTATTTTTTTCCAGCTGCCATGAACGCCTTTACACAGCGCCAAGTATTAGTCTATTTCTTTGAATGTTATTGCAATCATCATCATCAAGTACCGGGCCTACTGGCGTAGGTGATCATATCTCTCCACAACTTTCGATCTCGACAGTTATTTATCATTTCTGTTGTTGACCTTCTGCCAAGCCATTCTCTTAAGCAGTCTGATATCTTTTCTCTTTCCTTCCCTCTATCTCTTCGTCCCTCAGTTTTAACAGTATATTCCAGTTGTTCTCTTCTCATTACATGGCCAAAGAATGATGATTATTTCTCCCTAATATTGGACATTAGCTCTCTTTTTGCTTTGGCCTCTTTCAGAACATTTTCATTACTCTTCTTAGCTGTCCATGGTATTCTCAACATTCTTCTGTAAAACCGCATTTCTACAGCCTCCAGTGATTTCCATTTCTGTTGTCCTATTGTCCGTGATTCACATCCATATGTTAAGACTGGCTCTACATAACAATGAAGAACTCTTTTTCTTGTTTCTATTGTCAAAAATGGATTGCACAGTATCTTCCTCGTGTTTTGGAAAGCTACTTTTGCCTGAGCCATTCTGCATCTCACCTCTGTTGTACATCTTCCGTCTGAGGTTAACAAAGTTCCCAAATATTTAAATTCATGTACCTGTTTTAATATTGTTCCACTTGTCTTTATTTTGCACCGAGGCGATGTCCTTTTCTTTGTTATTGCAGTACCTCGCTAAAATGTCAATCATCTCAAGTAAAGCATACACGTCACTAATTCCACTAATGTTCACACACCAGCTTTCAAAGCTAGTTGGATTTGTAGTGTTTTATAAATAGCCTTCCGCCATTTTCACTCAAGTCCCTTACTAATATAGTGTCCAAAAAAGGATGTACCTTTTGCAATAAATTATCGTCGACCCTCCCCCTCAGTCGATTTGATATGAGGATCTTTTTTATACTAAAGGTAATGTAATATCTCAATTATTTTTAGACTAAAGATAATGTAACATCTGAAAGATTTTTATACTAAAGGTAATGTAATATCTCAACGATTTTTATACTAAAGGTAATGTAATATCTCAAAGATTTTTATAATAAAGGTAATGTAATATCTCAAAGATTTTTATACTAAAGTAATGTAATATCTCATCGACTTTTATACTAAAGGTAATGTAATATCTCAACGATTTTTATACTAAATGTAATGTAATATCTCAACTATTTTTATACTAAAGGTAATGTAATATCTCAACGATTTTTATACTAAAGGTAATGTAATATCTCAATGATTTTTATAATAAAGGTAATGTAATATCTTAACGATTTTTATACTAAAGGTAATGTAATATCTCAAAGATTTTTATAATAAAAGTAATGTAATATCTCAACGATTTTTATGCAAAGGTAATGTAATATCTCATCGATTTTTATACTAAAGGGAATGTAATATTTCAACGATTTATATACTAAAGGTAATGTTATATCTCAAAGATTTTTCTAATATAGGCAATGTAATATCTCATCATCTAATATCTCATCATGTAATATCTCAACAGCTGAGATCCTCAAGGCAATTGATAGCCATAATCTAGTACATCTCCAAAAAATGTTCAACATCATTTGGAAAACAGAGAAGACTCCTCATAAATGGAAAAAAGGAATCATTGTTAAGATCCCAAAAAAGGGCAATCTTAGAGATTGTAACAACTGGAGAGGCGTGACACTTTTGTCAGTTGCCTCAAAGTTATTCTGCAAAATCATCCTAAATAGAATAAAGGATTCAATAGATACAGTAATGCGTGAAGAACAGGCTGGGTTTAGAAAAGGTAGAAGCTGTCTTGACCACATTTTCACTCTACGACTTATATTGGAGGAACACATTGAAAAGCAAAAACCTTTTGTACTTAACTTCATCGACTTCAAAAAAGCATTTGACAGTATTCATAGAGATTCTTTGTGGAAAATTCTGAATCAATATGGTTTACCATCAAAAATCATAAATATTATCAAAGACATGTATGATGGTTGCACATGTGCAGTTCGAACAGAGGAAGGACTGAGCGAATGTTTCCCAATAGAAACTGGGGTTAAACAAGGATGTATTTTATCGCCCTTGTTATTTGGAATTGTTATGGACTTCATAATGAAGAAATGCTGCACTGGTAATAAAGGCATCGAATGGATACAAGGAGACCATTTGGAGGACCTCGACTTTGCTGATGACATAGTTCTCATCAGCAGTCAGATAAAAACGATGCAGGAAAACACAAATGAACTATCATCAATAGCCAGCAAAATTGGGCTTGAGGTCAATCATGAAAAGACTAAAGTCATGAAAAGTTTAATTCCAACAAGTGACAAAATATACATGGAAAACAAACCAGTAGAAGAGATCGATCACTTTATCTATCTTGGAAGTTACATTGATCGAGAAGGGGATACAAGCAAAGAAATTAGAATCAGAATAGCTAAAGCAGCAATGTCTTTCAGAAGCCTTGAAAAGTTGTGGAAATCAAAACTCATTAGCACAAACACAAAACTTAGACTATTCAAATCAAATGTACTATCAACCCTTACGTATGCGTGTGAAAGCTGGAAAACAACAAGAGATATAGAAACAAAGTTGAACGCATTCGAAAATAAATGTCTAAGGAAAATACTTGGTATAGCATGGAACGAATTCAAAACGAACGAGGAAATTAGAGAAATCGCCAATCAACCACTAATATCTTCAGTAATAAAGAAAAGACGATGGTCATACGTTGGACATGTGATGAGAAGAGATAATAATCGAATAGCAAAGCAAGCCCTCATATGGGAAACAACAGGTAAAAGAAAAAGAGGAAGACCCAGGGAGACACTGAGAAGAACATTGATGAGAGAGGCAAGAGCAGCAGGAGTCGGCTCCCTCAATGAGATAGAACTGCTTGCACAGAACAGAGACAGATGGCGAGATTTGATAAAATATCTTTAAAAGAAAACTGCTAGAACAAAAATTTATATAGGAGAATGTGTATCTTGGTCTACGCCCTATGGGCCGGTTACGGCTCGAAAGGTCAATAGAATATCTCATCTATTTTTATACTAAAGGTAATGTAATATCTCCTCGATTTTTATACTAAAGGTAATGTAATATCTCAACTATTTTTATACTAAAGGTAATGTAATATCTCAAAGATTTTTATATTAAAGGTAATGTAATATTTCAAAGATTTTTATACTAAAGGTAATATAATATCTTAAAGATTTTTATACTAAAGGTAATGTAATATCTCAAATATTTTTATAATAAAGGTAATGTAATATCTCAAAGATTTTTATAATAAAGTTAATGTAATATCTCAAAGATTTTTATAATAAAGGTAATGTAATATCTCAAAGATTTTTATAATAAAGGTAATGTAATATCTCAACGATTTTTATTCTAAAGGTAATGTAATATCTCAACGATTTTTATACTAAAGGTAATGTAATATCTCAAAGATTTTTATAATAAAGGTAATGTAATATCTCAAAGATTTTTATACTAAAGGTAATGTAATATCTCAACGATTTTTATACTAAGTTACACAGATTAAATATTGTCAGCCTTCGTGATACGGCAGATATCTAGTCGATTTTCCACTTCCTCCCATTTTCGACATGCATTCAACAGCACTAAACGCTTTGTGTTGTTTTGAGATCTCCATCTTTTGAAAATCTGTGTGTCCGCGTACAACTAGTACTTCACCTTCAAAATTTATGCTTCAGTTACAATCGGTGCTTCTTAGACGATTCTGTAAACACTGGTCATCTGATAAAATAAAATAAAGAAAAGGGTATATTCTTTTTCGGACACCCGGTATGTTCTTAATCTCCTCACAACATGGATTTCTAAAGCAGTTTTACTAAGTAAGCTATCGCAATAATGTAAGAGACAATGTCGACTATTTCACAAACAAACAAGATTTGTAGAAGCGGTGCGGCACATGTGTAAACAAGACGACGGATATGGTGCAATAGGGACCACGAGCATGTAGCGGACAGACAAAATAGAAAACAATGATTTTTATAGCGTTTATTTCGTTTCTGGGGTTGTCTGTTGCTTAAAATGACTGGAGAATAAAGGTCGCGTGTCCAGTGCAGTTGCTCCGTGACGTTCGAGTCTGATATTTTATTTCATCCCGAAGAGAAAAAATAAACATCTTTAGATGCTAACATGGTTTAAACTTGCGTGCTCCTGTTTGGAGAATGACGTCGAGTTGTTATTGGTTTGGCTACCCGCTCTTTTATGTCATGGGGAAAAAAAACCCGGAGGTAGATAAGTGATGAGATTAACTGGAACATTAGTAAAACTTCAAACATAAAATTGAAGTCAAATGTTCCAATATTTGACATATTCTGACAGTTTAGCTACTGCAATCAAAGCTGATATGACGTTTTGCGTCTTCACTGACGGTTGAAAACAGGCAGACTTTGTAAATCACATGTTTAGTAAACCCTAATATGTTTTGTAAATCACATGTTATGTAAACCCTAATATGTTTTGTTAATCACATGATTTGTAAACCCCTAATATGTTTTATTAATCACCTGATTTGTAAACCCTAATATGTTTTGTTAATCACCTGATTTGTAAATCCTAATATGTTTTGTTAATGACATGTTTAGTGAACCCTAATATGTTTTATTAATCACATGATTTGTAAACCCTAATATGTTTTGTTAATCACATGTTTAGTAAACCCTAATACGTTTTGTTAATCACATGATTTGTAAACCCTAATATGTTTTGTTAATCACATGATTTGTAAACCCTAATATGTTTTGTTAATCACATGATTTGTAAACCCTAATATGTTTTGTTAATCACATGATTTTTTTTTTTTTTTTTTTTTTTTTTTTTTTTTTTACCCCCGTCACGCCAAGTGGCGTATAGGGAAATATGGTGTTAGTGACCCTATATTTTACAGACCTTCAGCACATGATTTTTGTGGTAATGTGGTCGGTATTACGCCCGTGCTGCTTACTTTCCCAGAAAAAAATCCGGTACCCATTTAAGGCTGGGTGAACCAGCCGTCGGTTGGGATCGAACCCTACCCCTTGTCCGTGGTAGTCCAGTTCACTAACCACTGAGCTATCGCGGCTCCCATCACATGATTTGTAAACCCTAATATGTTTTGTTAATTACATGATTTGTAAACCCTAAAATGTTTTGTTAATCACATGATTTGTAAACCCTAATATATCTTGTAAATCACATGTTTTATAGATTCAATATATTTTCTAAGTTGTAGTTATTGGAATTGCCCACATGCAAACTTAAGTATTTTCTTCTCCATTGAAAATAAGTAGCGTGGAGTGAGCTCTTAAGAAAAGATTTTTTCAGAGGATGAAAGTAAATGACTGCTATTGGACGTTCATTTTAAGGTTTTAAAATCTCAAAACCAAATCTTGTAGTAAAGCAAAATCTTTCATTAGATTCATTTATTTTTATTGCTACTTCATTAATTTTTATATTTAGTCTTTTTCACTTATATACATAATCCCTGGTACATCCTGCAAGTTCTCTTGTTTATGACTGTACTAATTGTATCTACAAATAAGGTTATTGGCAAAATAGTCAATATTGTCACTTGCATCATTCTCTTAGTTTAGTTTCTAATGGCCGCTGTTTGTTGCCAGTACATATTCTTTATTATTTTGAGATATTTGCTGTCTACGTTTATGCCTTCCAAAATTTTGATAATTTCTTGGTGCTTTACTTTGTCAAATACTTTGGTGTAATCTATAAAACATAGGTATAGATCTGTTTTCACCTCTATGGCTCTTTCTACTAAGGATCTTATAATGTATATGGCATTGCTCGTTCCTTTATCTCTAACAAAACCACACTGTTTATCACTTATTTCTGGACTGATTTTGTTTCGCACTCTTCGCATGATGATTCTTAGTAATAATTTAATCATGTGACTCGTAAGACTTATTGTGCGATGATCATCGCATACAATCGTACCAGATTTCTTTGGTAGAGCTATGAATATTGATTTGAGCATGTCGTCTGGTATATATCTGCTGTTGTAGATATAGTTCAATATTTTTGTTATTATTTCTATTTCAAAATCACACATGACTTCAATTTCTTCTTTAGTTATATTATCTGGTCCAGGAGCTTTTCCTGCTTTCATAATTCCGCAAGGCGTCTTCCATTTCTTCTTTGAGTATTTCAGGTCCATCTCCCTTATCCTTAATATTTACTTCTGTTCGCTCACCATTATAAAAGATCTTTAATGCATTCTGTCCAATTTTCCCTTATGCTTTCTTGTTCAATCAACAGTTCTGCTTTCTTTGATCGTAAACATCCAGTTTTTTTTTTCCGGCTTGTTGCAGGAGCTACTGAGTTAAGTGCTCTGTGCACACCGTGAGCTGTGTGTCTCATCCGTTTTGATCCTGTTTCGATATCCCGCTTGTTTACGATGAATGATGATTTCGTATGACAGGGAACAGTTGGCTGTGTTCACTTTCTGCGCGGTTTCGCCTTATGTCTTTTGGCGTGTGCTGAGACTGCTACGATGGGGACTACAGTTACCTTTCTTTGTTTGGGAGATGTGTTAGTAATTCGGATGATTCCACTGGCACTGGCGGTTGAGCAATCATAGATTTTAATTCGTTTGCAGTGATGCCGAGGCCTTCCATAACCAATAACCAATCCAGTTTTTTATTGCGTTTTACTTCCTGTTAATTCTTCAATTTGTTTGTAAATATATCTCTTACACTCATCTTGTTATCCTTATTTCGTCTTCTTGTATCCATTAGCAACAAAATGTCATCTGACATCTATTTCTTTCTTAAATTTGTCATCACTGGTAGTATGAACACTTTTGATGATTATGGCATTGTTTTTTTTAGCATTTCCCACTGTTCATCGATGTTTTGTATCTTCTCTTTTGCATTGTACCGGTTCTGAATTGTGATTTTATGTTTGTCTTGTAACCTCTTGTGTGATCCCTTTATAGTCTCTGTTTAAAAAAAAATTAAGTGTTTTGAGACCACATTATAATTCTCAACTCAGCTTGATGAAGACAGTTTTGTAGGACAGACACACTTTTTCCTCAGATTTAATTGGCTACATTAGTACATGCTTTTGACATTTATCTAATCAGTTTTGTTTTTCAATTATTATCATCTTAACCGTCTTGCTAACATCTGCAGATTATAATTTTATTTAAAAAATTGAATTAGTTAAGTCTACAAAGTCTGCTCTTTTGTAAACAGATTAGCTGACCTTGAGAGATTATTCTTCATAATATGACGTATAAGAATGGGAATTGGTAAGAAAACCAGACTAAAGTTTGTAATCATTCGACGATTTTAATCACTTTGTAAAATATAAAGTAAAGACAGCGTGAACGGTACCGAACATTGTGTTAACAATGGCGATAATTCAAGAACGACGAAGTTTAAAACTTGGTCTACTATGGGCGTTCGTGATTATGTTTACTTTTTGTGAAAATGATGTTCAATGTGATGACGATAAAGCAGGCCTGGAATGGTGGAAGAAGGCAATCTTCTACGAGATTTATCCAAGATCTTATAAGGATTCCAACGGCGACGGCATAGGTGACCTGAAAGGTTAGTAGTATATTATATTCTATTTTATTCATACCAACACCGAGATATAAGGATGTGAATCATGGACAATTGGACATCACACAAAAACATCGTTGTGGTCTTACAGAAGACTGTTGACATGGGCAGCTAAAAATCGCAACTAGAATATTCTTTCAAAAGTCAAAGCACACTCTACTATCATCAGAAGGAAACGTAGGTAATATTGTGTCCATAAAAGGAGGGGGGGTATCAAGCAGCAGTATATTATTACATATGTCGTTGTTGTTCTTCTTTCCTTTCTCATTTGCTCTTCAGCATTGAGGGGAGATAAAATATGCGGTCTTGTGACCTCTCCTGCTATTATGATTCTTAGTGTTTGCAAAATTCAGTTAATAAATACATGTATTTGTCGTTGTCGGCCCTTGAGTCTGCTGTTCTCGTAATGTTTATTAAAGGCTCATTGTTTTATGTTTTGGTCTTTCTGTCTTATGACATGCCCAAACCATTTTATCTGTCGTTTCGTTGTGTATTCAATGGCATGAATTATTCCTAGCTTTTATTCTCAGTTCTTCATTTAGAACTTATCTCTCTGGCTGTTTCCTGTTATTCGCCTAGCACGTTTCGTCTCGGTAGTAGTTATTTTTCTTATTGATCTAGCGTTTAGTGTCCAGGTCTGGTATTGGCAGCACAACGTTGGGATGAAGATTCATCATATTAGTTTAGTACAAGTGGAAGAAAAGGGGAAAATATAAGGGCTATTATGATACGTTTCCACAGTCTTGAATGCTTTTCATGTGCCAATAGGATGTTTTATTTAAATTCCTCTGCAATTTGAAACCTTTGTGGTTCATATATACATATATATATATATATATATATATATATAAATATATACATATATACATATATATATATATATATATATGTATGTGTATGTGTGTGCATATATATATATATATGTGTGTGTGTGTGTGCATATGTATATATATTTATATATGCGTGTGTGCGTGCATATATATATATGTATATATATATATATATATATATAATGTTTATAATAATTATGTGTATTCTTCCTCTTTGAAACCTATGGTCACCAAAACGGTTATTAATGACAACCTTCATGCATTTTTAAAACTTAGTTATATTTAGTTAGTCGAAGGCCCCGGTATCACTGAAATCGAATGAAAATCCATAATTGCTCAACCGCCCGTTCCAGTGAGATCATCCGAATTAACATATGATCAAATATCCAAACAAAGAAAGGCAGCTGTATTCCCCATAATAACAGCTACAGCACACGGCAAAAGATATAAGGCAAAGCGGCACTGATAATTAACGCAGCTAAAACTGTCCTTCGTCATACAATATCATCATTCATCGTAAGCAATCTGAGTATATAAACACCATCCGGATGAAAAGACACATCTAATGGTGTGCACAGAGCACTAAACTCAGTAGCTCCGGCAGAAAGCCGGACTTTGAATTTGAGGAAACTGCAACTAGGAACATTTTTCAGACATTGCCTCAATAGTTCCTTTCGCCTATCCGCTATATTGACCGGAAGTAAACCTTTTAGACATCAACGTGATGAATTGGTCACGATTTTTCTACATAAAAATTTTTTGGGGACATAATTATGATATGTCACGATCATTCTTTCTGCATTGATAAACCTTTAGGGAGCTATTGTGATGGCTTAATCACTACCCTTTTACACTCTAAGAAGCCTTTGAAGCTCCAGTGAATGACGTCATTAACACCCCCCGAGGCATTGTTCCCTGTGTTATTTAAGCAGCGAGAACAGAATTTAGCGGCGTTACTTAGGCAAACATCTGATGCCTTCTCTCAAGTTGTAACACGTGGATGTACATGTGCCAGGTGTTGGTAATGACCAGTACTTCAGTCCACCTTACACTATAGGATAACACTGCCAGAAAAGAAAGATAATTCATAAATACTCCTACTGTATATGTCAGAAATAAACAACGATTACTTTATCTTCAAAATAAAACAGTCTACAGATATTTACGAACAATTTTGAATCTTTGATTAAAGGCCTGCTAACTTAGGTGCTGCAGAAACATAGACAGTAGTCAAGAAAACAGAACATGAAATTGAATTCTTTGAAATGTTGATTTATAGAAGAATAGGAAGAAATGGCTGGAAAGAAAAGAAAACAAACGATAAGTCTTAAAACAACTAAAAATGAAAAGAGAACTACTAAACACAATTCAAACAAGACAAATGAGAGTGTTGTGGCCTATTGAAAGACACAACAACCTACTAAAAGTAATCTTGGAGGTTAAAATACAGGGTAAAAGAGGCAGAGACAGACCAAGACCAACATGCACGACTAACATTAAAAGATGGATAAGTCAACCTTTGACAACCTGCACTATCAAAGCAAGAGACAGAGTGAAATGGCGCTCCATTGTAGCCAGCGTTGGATGCTTAGACGGTACTCGATGATGAACATATTAGTTCGCTGTCTTTGTTGTTTTGGCATTAATTTCTGAACTCTGTTTTATATTCTTTTTTTCTGTTTGATACAGGAATTACGTCCAAGCTGGATTATCTTGTTGATCTTGGTATTGATTGCATTTGGATTACTCCCATCTTCCCGTCACCCATGAATGACTTTGGTTACGACCTGACAGATTACCAGGATATTGAACCGTTGTTCGGAACTTTGGAAGATTTGGATGAGCTTGTGAAGGAGGTTCATCAGAAAGGTTAGTTAATGAAGTGAACATGAAAAGAAGCGCAGTCGATTTCATGGTGTATTGGACTCAATGGGAAAATTAAGATAGTTGATTCAGTTTTAAAATATTTAAAGATTATATGGTTCATCAGTTCAGCAAAGTGTGGGCTATAAATGTCATTTACTTGGACATTAAATAAAAGCAATTTGTGAATCTTCGAACGTTGTGTTGTTTCATTAAACAATACCATTCTATCTATCTATTGACCTTTCGAGCCGTAGCCAGCTCATAGGGCGTAGACCAAGATACTTCTTCTCTTATCTAATTCTATCAGCTTTCCATTCTTCTAAAGATATTTTATCAAATCTCGCCATTTGTCTCAGTTCTGTGCAAGCAGCTCTATCTCATTGAGGGAGCCGATTCCTACTGCTCTTGCCTCTCTCATCAATGTTCTTCACAGTGTCTCTCTGGGTCTTCCTCATTTCCTCTTACCTGTTGTTTCCCACATGAGGGCTTGCTTTGCTATTCGGTTATTATCTCTTCTCATCACATGTCCAACATATGACCATCGTCTTTTTTTTATTACTGAAGATATTCGTGGTTGATTGGCGATTTCTCTAATTTAAACAACACCATTACATCTGCAATAATTTGATTAATCGCAACACCCTATTATTACATCAATTAATAGTGAAAGCTTAATTAACTTGAAATGGGATTTCTAAATTAGTATATTTTATCAGACTATAAAGTAAAAAGTCAAGTACCCCCGTCACGCCAAGTGCCGTATAGGGAATATGGTGTTAGTGACCATACATTTTACAGACCTTCGGCACATGATTTTTGGGGTAATGTGGTCGGTATTACGCCCGTGCTGCTTTACTTTCCCAGAAAAAATCCTTTCCTATCGCGGCTCCCAGACTATAAAGATAACATCTATTTATTGGTCTGTAGTGTTCTAACTATTTTGTAGAGCCAAGACCACCTGTATTGAATGTTTCCCCGTTAGGGGTCGACTCAATTTGAGACGTTTTCAGCATTGCGAGCAGGGGCTGTTGTGGTTAAATGCCATCAGCCATCTTTAGCTAAAATAGCTGACGACGTCACAAGCTTGGGATATTTTCGACACAACCCTTTCAGCTCTTCGGCTTTCAATATAGGTGAAAATGATAGAAACCTTCCTATTTCAATTTATACGCCCAACACTCATTGTGGCGATGTGTCCCTTTTCGGGGATAAAATGCGGCACAGAAACAAAAGCACCACTATTTACTTTACTGACTTCCGTCTCATTCGCCTTTCAACGTGGATGGAGAGTATAGTTTTCTATCAATGGTTGCACTTTAGCTATACCATTTTTTTCTCTATTTTTTCATCTCTCCGTAACAATCAGTGGTACTGCAGCTTCGCATTTTTTATGCATTTCTTTTGTCTTGACTCCCTATTGAGCCGAAACGTTGTTTAAATTAGCGTCACCCATTAATTATTTAGGGTTTTAACCATATTATTTGTATCTATTGTGTTCATTTTTCTTGTTCTATCAATGCATTGCAGTTTGCATCATGGGTGCTGCTCATCGTGACATATATTATTTCATTAATCTATTGTTTTCTACAATCAGCGTTTCCCCCATTTTTTCATACTTCAGAGTGTTTGCTCATGGGTGGATGTTGTTTGATGGTAATGATCGTGTTTCATATCCTAGTTGATGGTAATGATCGTGTTTCATATCCTGGTTGTGGTTGATGGTAATGATCGTGTTTCATATCCTGGTTGATGGTAATGATCGTGTTTCATATCCTGGTTGATGGTAATGATTGTGTTTCAAGTCCTGTGTGAAGGTAATGATCATGTTTCATGTCCTGTCTGATGGTAATGATCGTGTTAAATGTCCTGTGTGATGATAATGATCGCGTTTCATGTCCTGTGTGATGGTAATGATCGTGTTTAATTTCCTGTGTGATGGTAATGATCATGTTAAATGTCCTGTGTGAGGGTAATGATCGTGTTTCATGTCCTGTGTGATGATAATGATCGCGTTTCATGTCCTGTGTGATGGTAATGATCGTGTTTAATTTCCTGTGTGATGGTAATGATCGTTTTAAATGTCCTGTGTGATGATAATGATCGTATTTCATGTCCTGTGTGATGGTAATGATGGTATTTCATGTCCTGTGTGATGGTAATGATCGTGTTTCATGTCCTGTGTGATGGTAATGATCGTGTTTCATTACCTGTGTGATGGTAAAGATCGTGTTAAATGTCCTGTGTGATGGTAATGATCGTGATTCATATCCTGTTTGATTGTAATGATCGTACTTCATGTCCTGTTTGATGGTAATGATCATGTTCCATGCCCTGTTTTATGTTAATGATCGTGTTTCATGTCCAAAAAGGAGTGTTCTCTACTTTGATATGCCAATATTTCTTTGAAATTCCCAGGATTAAAGATCATCTTAGACTTTGTGCCATCATACACCAGCAGTGAGCACATCTGGTTCCAGCGGAGTGTCCAGCGGGAAGGGAAGTACACCGATTATTATATATGGAGCGACGGTGTGATCCTGGCAAACGGAACTCGTGCTCCGCCCAGTAACTGGGTCAGTATAATTGATCATCATCATGTGCCATACCGGTTGGCGTAGGCGATGATGTCCTTCCATAATCTTCTATCTACAGTGCATCTTATCAGTTCTGTTGTTGACTGTGTTCCATGCCAGGACACCAAGCTATCTAGTATTTTCCCTCTTTGTCGTCCGAGATCTCTCTTTCCTTGTATTTTGACTGTTGCAACCAAGTATTCCAACTTTCCTCTTCTCATGATGTGCCTGAAAAATGTTGATTGTTTCTTTCTGATGTTTTTTATGAGCTCCCTTTTTGTGTTGGCCTCTTTGAGAATTTCCTCGTTGGTATTTTTAGCTGTCCAGGAAACTTACAACATTCTTTTGAGAATCCAATCTCTTTGGCCTCTAAGAGTCTTTTCATTTGTTTATCTACTGTCCATGATTCGCTTCCATGGGTCAGAATTGGTTCTATATAGCACTGATGAACTAATATAATTAATAGATTATGATTAAGAGCTCACTAAACTGTTCTCCTTTCAAAATCATATGTGGTTATTCCCATTTCTGGGGGATTGGTTGGTCTCGAGGTAAGACGCCGGTCTCGAGACAGGGGGGCTGTGAGTTTAAATCCAGGTTGCAATAGTTGGATTTTTATTTATGATTTCTCACTGCTGCAACCACCCCTGGTCTCAGCAGTGAGGCCCGTCTTGAAACGTCATTTACTCATGGACAGAAAAAAAATATGAGTACCTCCAATGACGGAGTTATCTGCCTGTGCACACGACTGTCAGGGACAAACCGGTGAACAGGCAAAATTCTTTTCCTATGACTATGGACTTCGCCTGATATCAAAGCTGGCGAACTTAAAAAAAATCCATTTCAACAGACAATTAACATTATGTATGGCGACTGACGACTCCTGTTACACATTGACTGTATATACTTCAAACACTATCTCACTGGATCCTTCTTTTTACTTTTATTATATTCTTTTCTGCACTTTATTTTTTCGAGTGGACGTTGAAATAGGTATAATTTCGTTATCAAATACACTTTAAGGTGATTCTTCCAATCAGGTAAGAGGACATTATGTTTTAGCTTCGTGGATACATGAAGGGAGATTACTTTAATGTTTCCACATGTAAGGTTCTGAAATGGGAGAAACAAATAAGAACATACTCCAATTTCTACACTTTTTTTAAAGAGTGGAAGAAAGAAATCAGGAGAATTGTTCCGAAAATCCCAGCTAACGTGCTCTATGTTATGTATTTATAGTCTATTGTTGGGTGGATTGGGTTGACTAGAGGGACGACGCCGGCCTCAGGACACGAAGGATCTGGGTTCAGTGCGCACCAGAAGTGCTGGTGTTTGTTGTTAAAATATATATATGGCCCTTTTATGTCTTGTCAGACGATCTAGTGGAGGCTATTGTGTATTATTTTGAGGTTTTGTTTTTGTCGAACAGTTTCTCTGCTGGCTAATTCTACCAATGTTTGACAAACACACATGACCACAGAATGAACAAGTCAGGCCCACTGATCCACAGGATTTTCAATCCTTTTTCATGAGTTTTTTCTCTTCTAAGTTTTGCTTTAGCACAGTCTAAAATGATGTTATATCATTCATTATACATGCTCTCCATGATGTGCGATCACTTGACAGATGTTCCCACTGAAAAAATAAAGCAGTCACTTGTAGGATACGAATTCAACAATGCTGACGCTAGACTGTATTACATATAATGTTGCGTTTTACATATTCTTTATTATTGAATCTTAAGGTCGTGTTAACTGTCCAGCCTGGCTACAATAAACACTTGTCATGAAACTTATACCTTTTAGTGTGACTCCATAATCAAGGTCGCTTCTTTCATTTTGTCATTTCAATAACCGAACAACAAATAATTCTTAAAAAAATATCACTTACGAAATGACATTTCTTAGATACATGATAAAAAGAGCATGACAGATAAGATAAGAAATGAAGAGCTAAGAAGAAAAAAAAGGTTAGGAATATTCTCAGAATTTTTACGTGAACAAACAACAGATACAAGGGTTGGACAAGAGATAAGGAGGAACACAAATTGAATGCGAAACACGTCATCAACAAAATTCACAATAATTCTGGATCAATTGAAGATCAAGAAAAATATTTATGTTGGTATATATAATATTATTGAAAGTGTATATAATATTATTGAAAGTATATATAATATTATTGAAAGTATATATAATATTATTGAAAGTATATATAATATTATTGAAAGTATATATAATATTATTGAAAGTATATATAATATTATTGAAAGTATATATAATATTATTGAAAGTATATATAATATTATTGAAAGTATATATAATATTATTAAAAGTGTATATAATATTATTGAAAGTGTATATAATATTATTGAAAGTATATATAATATTATTGAAAGTATATATAATATTAGAGACATAAGAACAGATAGACCAACAACAGATTTTAATTCTGCAATCTGCGAGTGTATCTCCTCTAAAGGGGAAGGTGAAAGTTTCCAGAATAGCTAAAAAGACCAATGAGGAAGTTCTCAAAGAGGCCAACACAAAAAGGGAGCTCCTAAAAAAAACATCAGAAAGAAACAATCAACATTTTTCGGGCACATCATGAGAAGAGGAAAGTTGGAATACTTGGTCACAACAGCCAAAATACAAGGAAAGAGAGATCGCGGACGACAATGAGAGAAAATACTAGATAGCTTGGTGTCATGGCATAGCAAACAATCAACAACAGAACTGATACGATTCACCGTAGATAGAAGATTGTGGTAGGACATGATCGCCTACGCCAACCGGTATGACACATGTTGATGATGAAAGGGGTGGTTAAGAAATAAAGAGGACGAATAAATGGCCGAAATCTATTCTAAGAGTTGATTTATTCTAACACTCATTTTGATTGGTTAATCTATAACATTGTTTCATTTTAATCTTCATCCAATTGGCTGTTTACCTGTCACCTTTGCCCTTCTACAGCTGGCGGTGTTTGGTTGGTCAGCTTGGGAGTGGCACCCTGTACGGGAGCAATACTACTACCACAGTTTCTTCGTGAAACAGCCAAACCTCAACCACCGAGATCCGAACGTGGAGTGGGAGATGAAGGTTTGACAAGAATCCGTTTGTTTAATCATGCATCAATCAGTAGAGTGTGTGGGATATTCCTTCACTTCTTTGTACATTTAATGCTACTTTCATCTGGCCATAGGCACACTATGATCATAAACAAAGATAATACTCAAAACCTACAAGTGGATATCGAAATTGAAGGAATAGACCTTGAGACAGTTCAGAGCTACAACTACTTTGGATATGCTATAACCAGTGACATGGAGATGTAAAACTGAAATAAACAAAATAATAGGAATGGTAACAAGTAATTTTTAATGTCATGAAAAATACACTAACTTTAGTAAAGAAATAACACCAAATACAAAACTAAGATTAGAAAATGTAATATATCTTCTCAATATTCCTATATGGTGCAGAAACATGGACACTAGACAAGCAAAAAGAACAGAGAATTTAAGCCTTTGAAATGTGGATATATAGAATAATAGGAAGGATTGGACGGAAAGAAAAGAAAACAAACGATGAAGTCTTAAAACAACTAAATATGAAAAGAGAACTACTAAACACAATTCAAACAAGACTAATGCGATTTTTGGGCCATGTTAAAAGACACATCAGCCTACTAAAAGTAATCTTAGCGGGGACAATACAGGGTAAAAGAGGGAGAGGCAGACCAAGACTAACATGGACGAGAAACATCAAAAGATGGACAAATCAGCCTATGACAACCTGCATCATTAAAACAAGAGAAAGAGCAGAATGTCGCTCTATGGTAGCCAATCTTCGCTGCCAAGATGGCACTCGATAATGATGAATTACTTTACAGCTCTATATGTCTCCTTTATTATCAATCCTCGCTTCAAGGGAAGAGGAAACAAAGTTCATGTAAACTTTTATTGTTGAAGAAAGGAAAACGAAGTTCAGTTAAACTTTTATTGTTGAAGAAAGAAAAACAAAGTTAGGTAAACTTTTATTGTTGAAGAAAGAAAAACGAAGTTCAGTTAAACCTTTATTGTTGAAGAAAGGAAAATAAAGTTCAGGTAAACTTTTATTGTGGAAGAAAGAAAAACAAAGTTCAGGTAAACTTTTATTGTAGAAGAAAGGAAAACAAAGTGCAGTTAAACTTTTATTGTTGAAGAAAGGACAACAAAGTTCAGATAAACTTTTATTGTAGAAGAAAGGAAAACAAAGTTCAGGTAAATTTTTATTGCAGAAGAAAGGAAAACAAAGTTCTGGGAAACTTTTATTGTTGAAAAAAGGAAAACAAAGTTCTGGGAAACTTTTATTGTTGAAGAAAGGAAAACAAAGTTCTGGGAAACTTTTATTGTAGAAGAAAGGAAAACAAAGTTCAGGTAAACTTTTATTGTAGAAGATAGGAAAACAAAGTTCAGGTAAACTTTTATTGTAGAAGAAAGGAAAACAAAGTTCAGGTAAACTTTTATTGTAGAAGAAAGGAAAACAAAGTATATAGTTTACTCCTGAGTATGTTTTATTTTTTTTTCTTACATTTTTTCTTTATTGTATTCCCCCCCCCCTCCTTAATTTTAAAGTGAAGCTTTTCCTGGGCCTTATTTTGATCGTGCGCTTAAGCCGTAACATTTTCTCATCTTTTACTAATTGTTTTTAATGTGTACACTTTTGTTTCTATTCCACTTATTCTAGTCCGCTCATCGACAAATCAATAAATAGTCAACACGCAACAACACGATCTCTCTACACAGCTCAACTTGGTCAAAACAGGGTACCCCAAGTACAAGCAACATCTCTGTCAGTATTGTTTTATGTTGGGTTGTGTTTGGTCTTCTACTCTTTCACTCCAGTATCTTCTACGGTGCAATTATTTTCACGTGCTAGTGTGCACATTGACCTTTGGCAGGTTCATGAAATATATGATTGATATCACTTCATTGAGATTCATTGATCATCATCATCTTATGTCGCCTTGGCTTCAAACGTTGGATACCTTAGAGCACTATTTCACTCATCTCTTGCATCTAGTCCAATTGTTAATGCTGGCAGCCCACTTTAGCCCTTGTCTATCTACCTTGTTTACACTACGTATATTGATTAAGTATACAGTAAACAAAATGTTAAGTCAGTCCCGTGAAACATGGAGACAAACACACGTGACAATCACGAAGATACAGACCTTTATTAATAGATGCTTGCGCATGGTAAAAGGATGGAAATGGCAGGACACAAATCACTAACTTAAATTGTGGGAAAGTACCAGTCAAATAAGAATATCCAAAAGGATACTACAAAAACGATGGCACTGGATAGTTAAACACACTACTAAAGCTATCTGAGAGTATTGCACGACATGCTCTTTTTTGGAATCCCCAGTGGAGGAGGCAAAGAGACAGAGAAAATATATGATAAGATAAGAGAAGATGGTGTAGACATTGAACGATCTTAAAAGAATGGGAGGTGACAGAATGGTTTGAAAAGTGTTTGTTGGAGACCTATACTCCACAGAGGGTTGAAACGAAGGAGAAGATATAGTAAACAGAAAAAGATTTGTAAGGCACATTTTAATTTAAATTTACAGACAAATTATGTAAATTAGAACGATACATTATACGTATAAATTATTTTGAACATGTTTTGTAGAGTATTATCCGTTACTGGTTGGACAGGGGCGTTGATGGGTTTAGAGTGGACGCCATACAACAGCTGTTTGTGGCGGCTAACTACACACTGGACGAGCCGCTGTCCGGGGGAAATAGTCTACCGGTGAGTGTTTGTGATGTCTCAAAAACACTTAGCTAAATACATTTTGATGAGTAAGTGTTTGTGACGTGTCTAGATATCTTAATCGCTATCAAGTTGGCTTGTAAAAGTTTGTAACCAATATGAAAAATATATATATATATATATATATATATATTAACAGGACTCTTTTACAGATAACACTGAAATATCCATTAGAAATGTTATGTGTCATCTTTCACATATGGGAATGCATGGGGTATTAATGGCACGAGAAAATATTGGCTGAGTTGCGAGGGGAGTAGACCCAACTGATCTTGTGGTACCCCGAAGCTGCTAAATCCCCTCCATAATAGAACGGTCAGTATGTAAAGATATGGTCTCAGCAGGTCGCTGATTAGTTATCTTTGTAATAATTACCTCGCTGCCACTTGAGATTGTAGCTTGTATCGTAGAACCAACAGTAGCAATAATAGTAACAGCGGTTTGTTGTATTCATCATCATGTGCCATACCGGTTGGTGTAGGCGATCATGTCCCTCCACAATCTTCTATCTAAGGTGCATCGTATCAGTTCTGTTGTTGACTGTTTTCCATGCATGACGCTAAGCTATACAGTATTTTCTCTCTTTGTCGTCCGCGATCTCTCTTTCCTTTTATTTTGCCAGTTGTAACCAAGTATTCCAACTTTCCTCTTCTCATGATGTGCCCCAAAAATGTTGATTGCTTCTTTCTGATGTTTTTTAAGAGCTCCCTTTTTGTGTTGGCCTCTTTGAGAACTTCCTCATTGGTCTTTTTAGCTGTCCAGGGAACTTTCAACATTCTTCTGAGAAATCCCATCTCTGTTGCCTCTAATCGTCTTTTCATTTGTTTGTCTACTGTCCTTGATTCGCTTCCATAGGTCAGAATTAGTTCTATATAGCACCGATGAACTATCTTTCTCATTTTTATTGACATGGATTTGTTGCATAAGATATTTTTCATTTTCTTAAATGCCATTTTGGCCTGAGCTATTCTGCTTTTTATTTCTGTGGTGCATCTCCCATCTGATGTTATTATTGTGCCCAAGTATTTGAAACGTTGCATTTGTTTCAGATTTGTCTCGTTTATTTTTATGCTGCATGATGGTGGTGATTGTTTCTTCGATATAACCATTACTTCTGTTTTCTTACTATTCAGACTGAGACCTTTCTTGTTGTTTTCTTTTACTATTATGTCTATTATTTCTTGTAGTTCATTTTCTGTCTCTGCTATTAAGACTTTGTCATCCGCATATCGCAAATTATTTATGTTGTGACCGTTGACTTCAATTCCTTTTTTGTCTGCTATTGATCTTATAACATATTCGGTGTAAAGTGAAAACAAATCCGGTGACAGAACACAGCCTTGTCTGACTCCTTGTTTTATATATTGAAATTGTCCTGTTTGGTTGTTAATTCGTATAGCTGCTGTTTGTTGCCAGTACATGTTTTTTATAATTCGCAGATCCTTGCCATCAATGTTTAATTTCTCCAGCATATTGATTATTTCCACATGCTTTACTTGTTGTATTAGAAGTAGTGATATAGATAGTAGTGATTAGAAGTAGAACTGCAATAGTGGTGGAGCTATTGTTTTAGTAGTAGTAGATACAACAGTTGTATTATTGGTAGTCATATTTGTAACAGGACTAGTATTAGTTACAATAGTTTCTGCTTTTGTAGTAGTCATGTTTATAACAGTAGTAGTAGTAGTAGTAGTAGTAGTAGTTAGTAGTAGCAGTAAAAATTAAAGAGCTCCGTCACGCCTAGTTGCGTGTAGGGAATATGGTGTTAGTGACCATACATTTTACAGACCTTCAGCACATGATTCTTTGGTGTAAAATGGTCTGTAGTACGCCCGTGCTGCTTTATTTTCCCAGAAAAAAATCCGGTACCCATTTAAGGCTGGGTAAAATGGGAAGCCGTCAGTTGGGATCAGACTCTACCTCTTGTCCGTTAGTAGTAGTAGTAGTAAGAGTAGTAGTAGTAGTAGTAGTTGTAGTAGTAGTAGTAGTAGTAATAGTAGTAGTAGTAGTAGTAGTAATAGTAGTAGTAGTAGTAGTAGTAATAGTAGTAGTAGTAGTAGTAGTAGTAACAATTGTTTTTATTAAAATAGTAGTCATTTCAAGTTAATAAAATGTTGATGAATCATTCTACGTAGAGAAATTTGTATTAGTGCCCATATCTTTGTTAATTAGAAAAGGAATATCATACAGGCATATGGTCGGTTCCAGGTCAGCACGGTCTATATTACTAGAAAAATCCTGCACCATTTTAAATCTGGTTGAATTTTTTAGCCATCATTTGGACTCGAACACGATCTCTTTTACATTGTAGTCCAGTTCACTAACCACTAAGCTTCCGCAATTTCTTTGCAGAAGAATTAGTAATATTGATATCTGTAGTATATTTCTGTTGTTGTTTCATTTGTAATAGCGACAGTAGTTATAATAGTACAGTAAAGTCTCGATTATGCGGTACTCAATAATCCGGAATTCTCAATTTAACGGACTTTTTTTTTTTAAATTATTATAGGGAGAAAGCTTGAATCATGTTTTGTTCAGTTAAATTAAATGCCTTTATCCGGAAATCGAAAACGCTACAACACGGTTTGTGCGCTGCGCTTACTTCTACAGGCTCTATCATTACACAATATTGCGTTTACAATAGTGTATTTACAGTAATATACTTCAAATAGGAGCGAACATATTTTATTCAATCCAGACATTGTGTCTCCAAATATTCCAAGTAAAAGCGACAGACAGTCTATATCTTCACTTTTTCCCCCGACTAAATGTTTTTGTAGGGAAATCTTAGTCGTGCCAAAAACACTTATCTACATGATTTTACAAATTTGCTTAATTTTCTCATAGCCTGCTTTAGATCTAAAGTTGGTCATGAATTTGTCAAAAATATGGCGTTTGACAGTCTGACCGAACATTAGAAGCAGACGTATTGTTTGTGAAAATTGAAGAGCCCATAACTTTGATGATTATAAATCAAAGGTTGAGCAGCCGGCGTGCAGTGACATAGAGATGGTGAGAAGAAAGGGGGAGGGGTTCAAAAATTACCGACTGGAAATTCAAAAAGAGTAAGATACAGAGTTTGACGTTAGTTTGTCTCAGACATTTGTGCAAGCTGAAATTCGTTCCATCAGTATAAATTATACATGATATGCTATAAACGCATGTGTGCATACTTTTTAACGGAATACATTTTTGTGTTAAATAATGGTCTTTGCGAGTGCAAACCACACCTCAATTTCCCGCAAAGGTAAACGCAAGCGAACTTCATATACAACCCAAGAACTCATCCAGCTGCGTATTGTAGAGAATACCTTCAGGACCAAGAGAGAAGCATGCATCAAACAGAGGGACATACGCAGCTTTTTCAATAAAGTTTAACTTACTGGTCAGTACAAGTATTTTTATAAATTTGATTTATAATGTCCTTAGATTTAGGGTTTTGAAGTTGTTTTTTCATAAATTTTGAGTTTGGTTTTCTTACTCTCGATTATCCAGAAAAATTCAATTATCCAGAATGGGTTCTTCCCCGAGCATTCCGGATAATCGAGACTTTACTGTATTTGTATAATATTTTACAAAGTAAAGTAAAGTAAAGTAAAGTAAAGTAAAAAAGTAAAGTAAAGTAAAGTAAAGTAAAGTAAAGTAAAGTAAAGTAAAGAGCCCCGTCACGCCAAGTGGAAGTGGCGTATAGGGATTATGGTGTTAGGGACCATAATTTTTACAGACCTTCATCACATTTTTGGGGGGAAATGTAATCAGCACTGCGCCCGTGTCACTTTACTTTCCCAGAATAAAATCAGGTACACATTTAAATGCTTAGTGAACCTCTTGTCTTTAGCCCAGTTCATTATATTTTAGGGTAGTAGTAAAAGTTGTAGTGTTAATAATAATAATAATTATTATTATTTTTATTACTAGTGAAATTTGTAACAATAGTACTAGGCGTGTTCACAAGAAATCCGCCAGAGAGGCGAAAATAGACATGTGTAGTAGGTATGGTGATGTCACATCTGGTGTAATAAGCACACACCAATACGTGCATTTTGGGAGCCGCGATAGCTAAGTGGTTAGTGAAGTAAAGAATGTGTAAAGTAAAAAGTTCCCCTTAAAAAAATTCTCTTAAAGAACAGCGATTCAGCTCCGATGAAGACGTCAAGGCCTCGATGACAAAATGACTCAACGAGCAACCAGTCATTTTTCCTGGACGGCAACCGCAGTCTACCCAATCGATGGCGATTGTGTGTCTAAACGCCTATCATAATCATCATGAGCCATACCGGTTGGCGCAGGCGATCATGTCCTTTCACAATCTTCCATCTACAGTACATCGTATCAGTTCTGTTGTTGACTGTTTTCCATGCAATGACACCAAGCTATCCAGTATTTTCTCTCGTTGTCGTCCGCGATCTCTCTTTCACTGTATTTTTCCAGTTGTAACCAAGTATTCTAACTTTCTCTTCTCACGATGTGCCTGAAAAATGATTATTTCTTTCAGATGTTTTTTTATGAGCTCCCTTTTTGTGTTGTCCTGTTTGAGAATTTCCTCATTGGTCTATTTAGCTGTCCAGGGCACTTTCAACGTTCCTCTAAGAAGTCCCACCTCTGTGGCCTCTAACCGTTTTTTTTCATAAATGCCTATAGCGATGTTTTATAATGAACCTGGATGATTATTTGCTTCATAACAATCGCGTTAAAAAAATATTCTGCCACACCTGATGATGTACCTTACATCATCATCGTCTCAAGTACCATGTCTGCTGGCGCAGGTGATCATGTCTGTCGACAACTTTCGATCTATCCTCTTAAACTGTCTGGTGTCTTTTCTCATTGCTTCCATTTATCTCTTCGTCCCTCAATTTTCCTAGTTGTTACAATATATTCCAGCTGTTCCCTTGTCATTACGTGGCCAAAAAATTCATGATTGTTTCTTCCTAATATTGTAAATTAGCTGTCTTTTTGCTTTGGCCTCTTTCAGAACGTATTCACTGCTCTTCTAAGCTGTCTATGGTATTCTCAACATCCTTCTGTAAAACCACATTGCTACCGCCTCCAGTGATTTTCTTGTCTGTTGTCCTATTGTCCGTGCTTCACATTCATATTTCATATTATATTTCACCGCTGTTGTACATCTACCATCTGAGGTTAACATTTTCCCCAGATATTTAAATTCATTTACCTGTTTAAATATTGTCCCATTTGTCTTTTTGGTGCATTGTGGTGATGTCTTTTTTTATTGTTGCTACTATTACATGTTTCTTGTTGCATTTGTACCTTATATATGTTTGTAAAAGTCTCTGAGACTGGTTTCATTTTAACACGTCTCGTATTACTAGTGATAAATACACCAATATCTAACAGTAATATTGGTAATAATGGCAGTAGTTATGATAGCAGTTATGTTAGTGGTTTTGGTAGAGGTTATGGTAGTAGTTATGGTAGTAGTTATGGTAGTAGTTATGATAGTAGTTATGGTAGTAGTTATGGTAGTAGTTATGGTAGTAGTTATGGTAGTAGTTATGGCAGTAGTTATAGTAGTAGTTGTGGTAGCAGTTATGTTAGTGGTTTTGGTAGTAGTTATGGTAGTAGTTATGGTAGTAGTTATGGTAATAGTTGTGGTAGTGAAACTGTAGTGCCAGAAATAGAAGTAATGAAATATTATTAGATGTACTAGTTTCCTTACATCTATTAAAAGCTGTAAAAACACTAAAGTACCCACGTCACGCCAAGTGGCGTACAGGGAATATGGTGTTAATGACCATACATTTTACAGACCTTCAACACATAATTTTTGGGGTAATGTGGTTGGTATTACGCCCGTGCCGCTCTACTTTTCCAGAAAAAATCAGGTAATAATTAAAGGCTGGGTGAACCGGAAACTGTCACTTGGAATCGAACTCTACCTCTTGGCCTTTGTAGTCCAGTTCACTAACCACTGAGCTATCGCGGCTCCCAATAGAAGCTGTAGAAGTAGAGAAATTATTATCTCATCGGTAGCAGCAATGAAACAGGTGAACCTATTTTGGAGGAAGAAGTAGTAGTACTAGCAATAGTGGTAGTTGTAGTAGCAGAGTTATTTCTCCTCTTTTGCTATTACTACATGCATACTTTACTACTATTACTTCAGTTGAAACTGCGATTGTTGTTGTTATAGTCCACTGGTAGTATTTAAGAAGAGGAAGTCGTAGTTATATTAGTAGCACTAGTATCTTCTGCTTTACTTCCTCATTTGCGTCGAGGGGAGATATAATCTGCTGTCTTCAGCTCTTCTATTCGCATCTGCTGCTGCTATTCTTCATAGTTTCTAATATTCCGCGAATCCATCTTTTTCATGGTTCGCCTTGGGTCTGGTGTTCTCGAAACGTTTATTACGAGCACTTGTATAGTAGAATTTATTTATGAATGCTTTTAATGTCTACAGTATGAGTACGACTACACCAAACACATCTACATCTCAGACCAACCGGAAACAGTTCCAACTGTAAAAGCCTACTATGATGTTCTCGACGAGTACTATCAGAAGGATGGCAAAATTAGGTACTCTAGATACTGCCACTGCTCACTGCTCACACTCTAGATACTACCACTGCTCACTGCTCACACTCTAGATACTGCCACTGCTCACACTCTAGATACTGCCACTGCTCACTGCTCACACTCTAGATACTACCACTGCTCTCTTCTCACACTCTAGATACTACCACTGCTCGCTGCTCACACTTTAGATACCACCACTGCTCGCTACTCATACTCTAGATACCACCACTGCTCGCTACTCACATCTTAAAGTCAACCACAATATTGCAGCTATGTCTGTTTCCATTGGCTATGCCTCTACTTTTACATTACAATTACTACTCCTCTTTGTTTTTCCTCTTTACATCCTTATATTCCTCATAACTACCATCGAGGGAAGATATAATTTGTATTCTTTTGCTCTTCTGTTGGCCTCTGCTACTACTATGTTTCCTAGTGTTTCTGTTGTTGTTTGCGCTTGCCAACTTTACATCTCTAGTGAAGTCCTGAATGAGTGAATTTGCGTGAAAATCACATTTCCTATTATTCACACCGGAAATCGTATGCTCATGTGTACCCTGCCATACAGGCACACATTCTCTAACTTCAGGGGTACTCTCACATTTTTATCGTCCAGAGTTGTAAGGTTTTCGGTAACTTTTTCCTTTTCATTTTGCCCAGGCAGCCGTCATTTGTTGGCCTACTATTTTCGATTTCCAACTGCCAATGGTTTTTTAACGTGCGCAGAGAGCACCCGGGACCTCCTGATTTTCAGCGTTTTCCGAGAGGCCTAGACATCGAATCTCACTACCCAGAGACCATGTGAGGATAAAGCCACGGATTCGATTTTATCTGTTTCTAAAATTTTCGTCATTTCCCACTATCCTTGGTGGGAATGGGACCCGGAACCTTCATGTCTAGATATCGAAGTCTTACCTCTAGACCATCAGTTCTACATTTCTGATCTTATCTATCAGGCTGATTTCTGTCATTCGTCTAATACATTTCATCTCAGTAGAGATTATTTGTCTTATTGTTCTTGCATCTAGGGTTCAGGTCTGGCATTGGTAGCACAACGTTGGGATGAAAACTCATTTTACTAATTATAGCAAACACTTTTAAATCTACTAACTTTGATTTAATTATTACTTTAACTAACTTTCTAACTTTCTATCTTTCTTTTTTTTTCTTCTTTCTTTCTTCCTTTCTTTATTTCTTTCTTTCTTCCTTTCTTTCTTTCCTTCTTTCTTTCTTTTTTGTCGTCTCTTACAACTGCATTTTACTGTCAAACTGAATTTGGCGCAGCAATTGCAACATCTAAACCTAGAGAGGAGAACATTAATCAGCCAGAACACAGCCATCTATACACCTATTAAGGTCTGAGGGCTGGGACGGAACTCTAGGAAAACCGCAACTGGCGTGACGACTTCAGATTTGCGAACAGGGCCGGATGTGGTTAGAATGACGTCAGCCGTCTATATTCTCTCCCCCCCCCCCCTCCTCCCTCACCCCATAGCTGAAAACGTCATGTTGTTAGCTAGAGGATTTTCCTTTTTTTTTATTTTCTGCATGCGGGTCTTATTAAGTCTATAGATGGCTGTGGCCAGAAGACATAAAGCAAAAATATATTCGACGAATTATTTACACTAAGATTGGGAATGCAATACTTTTTCCATCTAAATAATGGCTTTATTAGAACAGCACACAAAAAAAAATATATATGGCGTATAGACCATATATATGGTGTTAGTGACGGTAAATTTTATAGACCTTCGGCACATAATTTTTTGGAATAATGTGGTCGGTATTACGCCCGTGCCGCTAACGAGTCCGTGCTGCTGTCTCTGCTCTTGCTTAGATTCGATAACTGATATATTTTGGCTCGTTAGATCTCATTTATAAATAACAATTTGGACATCTCCTTGGTAGGGGTTGTCTCAAACCTCTGTTTTCTGTCCCGTGCATTCTTGTCACTTCAGCAAAACGTCTTTCTAGCAGAAAAGGAATCTTATTTCAGCTCTGCAGGCAAAGCTAATTCTTCGAATAACAAAATTGTTGAGAATCTGTTCGCTTGATGTTCCAGATAACTGACCTAGTTTTTCTAAATTTCGTTAAAGAAAGCGTGACTATAACGCTGTTCTATATAGCAGGTGATTATTTGTACACGCCTCATGACACGCGTTTGTGCTTTTCTCCATGTGCTGTGTATGTAATCAACAACTAGTTGGCGTGTTACGTTAATTAGCACTAATGCCTGTACATATATGTAATAGGTGTTGGTGGTCAGTTTTAAATTTCTTTTATGTTATATAGAATAGGAAAACAAAGATAATGCTAAGTAGATTTTTTTCTAACCTACCGTGACAGTAGGTTAGTAATTACAAATATAAATCACGAATTAATGAAGTCAGATACAGCTAAAGAGGCCAACACAAATAGGGAGCTCATAAAATAACATCAGAAAGAAGCAATCAACATATTTCGGGGAATACCATAAGAAGAGAAGAGTTGGAATACTTGGGTACAAGTGCCAAAATGCAGGGAAGGAGAGATCGCAGACGACAAAGAGAGAAGACACAAGATAGGTTGTTGCCATGGCTTGGAAAACAGTCAACATAATTTTTACGATGCACTGTGGATAGAAAATTGTGGAACGATACGATCGCCTACGCCAACCGGTATGGAACATGATTATGATTATTAGTTAAAGTAACCGATCCTTGACCTCAACATATTTAATTAATCTGGTAACACATAGGAGACGTGTATAGGTTAAAAGGAAAGCGGTAATCAGTGTAACATTAGTATAGCATAAATTATGATAGAATTAGTACTTCTATGAATCTATATGCCGTTTTTTTGTTGATCTCACAAAGTACAAGTCTTGGAGAATGTGTCTTTTTGACCATCAGCATTGCATTTTTTAAAGACAAGAAGTTTACAACAAAAATAAAATCAAAATCCCACAAATTGCATCGACATTTCGGTCAAAGCAAAGTTTGTGTATACGTTACTTGTTATCTTGAGTCTGAATTTAGACTTTGGCCGAAATATGGTAGTTTGTCCTGTCTCTATAGGCAAACTACCATTTTATATTATTCTTCATGTTTTTACTCGCAGTCCCGCGAGGTATTTGACTCATTATTATTTGTATATATGGTTTTATATTTTTTATTTTATTTACATTTGTGCTTATCTCCCACAAAATGCATTCGCCAATTTAATTAAATCAACAACATCATTGTAGCCAATCTAACGTTTCTGTTAATGCTAGAAACAAAAAAGTAAAGTACCCCCGTCACGCCAAGTGGCGTATAGGGAATATGGTGTTAGTGACCATAAATTTTACATATCTTCGGCACATGATTTTTGGGGTAATGTGGTCGGTATTACGCCCGTGCCGCTTCACTTTCCCAGAAAAAAATCCGGTACCAATTAAAGGTTGGGTGAACCCGGAGGCCGTCGGTTGGGATCGAACCCTACCCCTTGTCCTTTGTAGTCCAGTTCATTAACCACTGAGCTATCGCGGCTCCCTGTTAATGCTAGAAGTTACCATAATTCGGTACACAGTCAAGGGGATATAAAGAGCAAACGTAAGACATGTCGCAACTACAATCGAAACTGAAGGGAAAGCAAATTATAAGAAAAAAATCTTTAAAAAGATGCGATTAAACCATCAATTTATAGATTTGTATGTTATTCTTCTACAAATGATACCATATTAGAAAAATAAGTCACAATAATAGCTGTTCAACAAAATAACAACTACAGTCAAAAGACAAGTCAAGGGCCCCGTTACGCCACCTGGCGTGTAGAGAATATGGTGTTAATGACCATTATTTTTACAATGTGGTCAGCATTACACCCGTGCCGCTTTACTTTTCCAAAAAAAAAATCCGGTACCCATTTAAGACTGGGTGAACCTGGAAGCCGTCGGTTGGGATAACAACTACAGTAAAAAAAAAAGTAAAGTATCCCCATCACGCCAAGTGGCGTATAGGGAGATATGGTGTTAGTGACCCTATATTTTACAGACCTTCAGCACATGATTTTTGGGGTAATGTGGTCGGTATTACGCCCGTACTGTTTTCCTTTCCCAGAAAAAAAATCCGGTACCCATTTAAGGCTGGGTGAACCCGGCAGCCGTCGGTTGGACAGTGGCTGGTATTATTTATACAAGATCGATAATCACCTGCTTGGAATGGTCTGTACAATCATAACAAGCTATAATGAAATTTAATCTATTACATGCCAGGTACATGGTCATTGAGTCGTACGCTGATCCCCAAATAAGGAAGACATTATACACTACTGGAGGCGTGCCTTTTAACTTTGGTTTCATTGAACTCGGCGAGGACCTAACGGGCCATCAGATTGCTAGCAAGGTTCAGGACGAGTACAGTATAGCCACAGATGGGAACTGGCCTAATTTTGTGGTAGGAGTTCAGTTTGGTGGTTCTTGTGGTTGATTGGCTGAGCGCCTGGCTCCTTGGTGATTTATGTATTGTTGATTGTGTCGCTTTATTACAGCTATTGATGTTTTGATTACAGCTATTGATGATTTGATTACAGCTATTGATCATTTTATTACAGCTATTGATCATTTGATTACAGCTATTGATTGTTGTACACCGTCATAACTGAAGTCTCTTTCTTCCAAAATCAATCGATCATCAAATTAATTTTCGTGCGACATCAACCATTACTGATTTGGACTTAACCGGTAATTCGCATAACAATTCTATTCTATTCTATTTATGAAATCAGTTTCGTTGCTGTCAAGACATCTAAACATCCGCTCTAATGCCAGCCCCATCATTTCTCGAAGCCTACGTAGACTGACGCATCTCCTGTAAGGTTTTTATTCACAAATAAACGCTTTATGGTGATATGAGATTTATTGATAATAATGGACGAACATCCTATCTACTGTAGTAGGTCTTTTCATTGGTTCATTGCTGGTTGATTTCTTGTTCGTTGAGCGTTTACAAAATGATAGACGATCCTGCGTTCCTCTATATACATGATCTGTTCTAGTGGTAGAAAAGCATTCAAATAATCACACAAGCTAGATAAGTCAAATGGCTGTGATACCCTACTGCACCTCTTTGCGGTGCCTCTAGTAACAAATGTCTGGACAAGCGAGTGGAGGTGGAAGGAATACAATCCGTTACTCAAAAATTCCGCGCCGAAGTCGGAGTTGTGGGCCGTAAGGCGCAAACAAACTAGAACACAAGGAACCAACATCTATCTAACGCCCTTTAAGGGCGAATGACGATAACGACTCTCCATTTCTTTAGTAGTCATCGGGTGAACGCCAGAAAGGAAATGTAATGTTTATATGTTCGGTTGGTTGATTGGTTAGTTAGTTACTTTTTTGGTGATTGCTGCTTGCTTAGTCTGCTGTGACTGGATGGTTGATTTTCGAGTGTTTTGCGTAGTAAGTATTGTTATTTTGTGCCAAACATACTGTGTAAGCCTTAGTTAAACTATTTTTCGAGTGTTCTGTGTATTTTACCTTGGAGTGTTTATCACACCCCACTATTGGCTCCTTGCTACCAGCTTTACCGCAGCATTGCAATTATTTGCCTGTTCCCTGTTCTGTGTATTAAATAGTTATTTTGTACCGAACATACTGTGGAAGCCTTAGAGGCAATGCAGCAGGAGGTCGACGCGTGGGAGTCATGAGCCAGGCTGACCAACCTTCTCTGGAGTGTCAAGAAGCTAAAGGGCCGAAACACTTGCTCAACGGGGTCTTCTTCTGCCGATCAGTTGCCTCCTGCTGCGAAGCTCTATCCAGAGAGTTTCCTACTACTTTGGTTATTTGATTCAATTGATCTTTGGTTTATTGGAATGTGCTAATTGATGGTATAGGGTGCTCGGGCATGACGTTACAAGGACGCACTCATATGACGACACAGGTTTCTTACAAACTAGATGATGCAGTCTCGTGAACTTGTCAATAACGTGCTTGTTTGTTTCTGAAACTTTCCAGTCGACTCAACTTAAAAAACCTGTAATATTGATCATCATATTACATAACAGTTGGCGTAGGCGATCATGTCCTTCCACAAATTTTTTTATCCATAGTGCATTGTATCAATTCTGTTGTTGACTCTTTTCAATGCCGTGTTACCTACCTATTTAGTATCTTCTCTCCTTGGCGTCTGTGATATCTCTTTCCCTGTATTTTGCTCGTTGTAACTAAGTTTTCCAAATTCCCTCCTTCCTTATTGATTAGTGGAAAAAAATAACAGCTTAAACAGAATGTGTACCCTCAATCCTCTCTCCTCTCCTCTCCGAAACCATGTTTCACAGTATGATGTCTGTATAACATGTCTAATTCTCAACCAATTATAAGTTACTGTATGCCCTTGGATGGCTCGTATTGCCTAACCTTCAGCTTTATAATATTTGTGGATCGGGGTTGTCAAACACCATCACTCCCTTCAATCATCCTCTTTATTCTTTCTTTTTTCTCCTTTTTCCTTCTTCTTCTTCTTCTTCTGTTATTCTTCTTCTTCTTCTTCTTTCAGCTCCCTGTGGAAAATACGTCTTCAGCAAACAATTTCCGGACCGCTATATTTCTTGTCATTCTTTTAAGATCGTTCTATATTGTCTCCATTCTCTTCATCTCTGCTTTCACCTGTAAATACTGGTCTTCCTCTTTTTTTTTTCTCCCCTGGGGATTTAAAAAAAATGGTATGTTGTGCAAATCTCTCAATTAGCTTCCTCAGTATGTGTCCTATCGTCTTCTTTATATTTCTTTATCCACTGGTTTGTTATAGGTACTTTTCCATAATTCTACGTTCGATGTTTGTTCAGCCATTTCTATCCATTTATATTTTCTTCTAGATTTTCCAACCATGGATGACAAGTTGAAGATCAGGAGGGCACAAGCATACCTGAAGATAAGTGCATATAAAGAACATCCATTGTACCACGAGCAAAACACAGGAAGGGTGTCAGGCTTAAAAGAAGCAAATCATGGACGAGCCGAACGAAAGACGTCATCAAACAGGACTGTAGGCTTACCAATATCAACAATGGCGAGGAGTGGATACAGGTTCCTACGTCATTAAGGGCACATTCTTGGGTATTGCCACACTTGACAGGAAATGTAGGGAGCAGAATTAATTCGTGGTCAATACGGAGGTCAACGGTCTCATCTGGGCTAACACCGTTGAGAAAGATGCAGTCATCTATACAGGTGGATCTGTAATACGATGCCAAAGGAGTGCATGGGCATTTATATCACGCTCGGCAGGCAGAATAGTCAAGGAAGACAGTGGTGCAAACGTTATGACCACGAGTAGCATGACTATGGAGGGGATGACAGTGACCAAGACATACATCTGGTTAGAGTCGCAAGAATACACCTACGCATGCATACTAAGTGATTCGATAAGCATGATCGCAAGCAATGGGTAGTTATTCGAGAAGTCAAAAATACGTATAGACACCTTTGTCTATGTCCCTGGCCTTGCGGGAGTAAGAGGAGTTTAAAGAGCGGACAGGTTGACTAGCTGTGCGGTCATTGAAGACGATCAACAAATGGATCGCGGGGACGTCATCAATGCCCTCCGAGATATGGGGAGGGCACAGACTTTGACAACCATCACTCCTTCGGATGAAAGAGATGGGAGATAAGATGGCACAGCCAGAAACGAGAAACTCAGTGGACGTATAAGAAGACTTATCAATGAACACAGAGCTAGAGTCGTCAGTCGCTGGACACTGCAGGACTTGCTGAGGAGGGGATCTGAGCACTAATTGACATATTCGGAGTGCAATGACGATGGCCCGCAAATAACTCAATAACACTTGTATTCACACAATATTACTTTTTATTTGAAAGTGACCATTTATGTTCCTGTCTGTTATATCAAATGATATCGATACATTAACTGCATTGCAGCTTGGAAACCACGATCAGAGACGAGTGAGTCACAAGTTTGGATCAAAGAATGTCGACGCATTGAATCTCCTGCTGTTAACACTGTGGGGCACGCCCACTACTTACTACGGCGAGGAGCTCGGCATTTCAGAGCCTGACGTCACTTACGAGGAATCCCAAGACCCATGGGGTATCAACTTTGGTCCGGTGAGTCTCTCCTTTATTTGTTAAAAGTTGTATTTCTAGTTTCAAGCATAGAAAGAATATGACCCCAGAGAATGAAACTTCAGGCGGTGAGTATTTCGAAGATTTGTTTCCGGATTTCATGACACTCTGGTAATGGATATTTTGACCAATGATGGCGCGTTTTACTTTACTTTCTAAATCTGTATAAATTGATTAGCAGTGAAGCTCAAATGACGAAGAAAAATGGAGAGAGCCCATGAGGTAATTCGCTGTGGTACTATAGTGTGTGCTGTTTATGTTATCTGATATGTCAACAACCAAAACCTTTGTAGGTTTATCTCTTCTCTTGTTTTCTGTTTATTTCTGGGATTAAAGTACTTTGGAAGAAAACTGTATATACATATGGTCTTTAGTGTCTTGACAGGCGGTTGGTAGCAAGAAATCATGATAAGTTAGTAGTTTGGTAAAATATTGCTTTTTTATGTGGGATGCTGCTTTGCTGAACAGCTTCTCTCGTGGCTTAATCTGCCAATATTGGACAGACAGATCAGTTCGCAGAAGGAACAGTATGTATTCGTGGTGTTTGAACTCGCCTCCTTTCCCCTGCACCGTTTGTCCTTCCAATTTGATATCGGCACTGCCTCGAATGTTTATCTGGTACGTATCATGTTATCTGACCAATTTAATTGTTTGTTTTTTTAAATATAGTGTGGCGCTAAAGTATCTCAGTTATTGTTCATTAAGTTGTGGGTCATATTTACGCGAGGGTCAACCTGCTTTTGTTTACTTTTTCTTCTTCCTCTTCTTTCTTTCCGCTTTCTGCCTTTCAGCGCCCAGGGGAGATATAATTTGCGATATTTTGCTTTTCTGTTCGCCTCTGTTGCTGTTATGTTTGCTAGTGCTTCTAATATTCCATCGATCCAACTTTTTCGTGGTCGACTCTTGGGTCTGGTGTTCTAACAACGTCTGTTGAAGGCTCGTTGTGTTGTATTTTGATCTTTCTGCCTTGTCGCGTGGCTAAACCATTTTATCTGTTGTTCCCTTATATAATCTATGGCGGGGGTTATTCCTAGCTTTTTTCTCAGTTCTTCATTTCTGATCTTATCTTTCAGACTGTTTCTTGTCATTCGTCTTACACATTTAAGCTCAGTAGAGGTTACTTTTCTTATTGTTCTTGCATCTAGGGTCCAGGTCTGGCATTGGTAGCACAACGTTGGGATGAAGATCATATTGTAGAGTGCCCGTTTTGTCTCCAGAGTTATTTCCTTGTTGGAAACAAACTGTTGGCTTTTGTTTACGATATCCCATATAACTTTAGTCTACAGTTCTGAACTAATACACATTCACATTTAGAACGTAAATTGTTTTATTTCTTTAGGAACTCTACAAGAACGTTTCCAGAGACCCCGAGAGGGCCCCCATGCAGTGGGACGATGGTTTCCAGGCTGGCTTTACAACCGCGAACAAAACATGGTTGCCCTTAGCTCACGATTACAAAACTCTCAACGTAAAAGTAAGGTATCCTGCTGTCTCCACTGTTGTACGTGCAGCATTCATACATGTCTACATTAATTCTATCTCCACTATTTTACGTGTAGCATTCATACTTGTCTACACTAATTTAATAAAATCGTCATCATGTGCCGTGTCGTGTACAGATGACGACGTATACCTCCGAAAGCCACCAGTCTATTCAGATTAAAAATACTTTACATCATCATCATCATCAAGTACCGGGCCTACTGGCGTAGGTGAGCATGTCTCTCAACAATTTTCGATCTCGGCAGCTATTTATCATTTCTGTTGTTGACCTTCTGTCAAGCCATTCTCTTAAGCTGTCTGTTGTTTTTTCTCTTTGCTTCCCTCTATCTCTTCGTCCCTCAATTTTTCCACTTGTTACAATATATTCCAGTTGTTCTCTTCTCATTACATGGCAAAAAAAAAAATGATGATTGTCTCTTCCTAATATTGGAAATTAGCTCTCTTTTTACTTTACATACTTTACATATATAGTCTTTTTTCAAACTTTCGTTCAATCTGTCCATGTTTTCTTCTCAATCTTCCTCAAACTTGTCCAGGGCTCGACTTTTTTTTTTCTCTGTTTTTTTTTTCCTTTCATCTTTATGCAAACGACACACATAATTTTTTCATCCCTTGTAATTTTAGTTTTAATTCCTTTATGCACACTTACGTTTAATGTTTTAGTGATTTATTTACTTTTTTTAAAGTTATGATTTATTATGTGTAAACAGTAATTACTTTTAATATTATTTTATTGGGTTTCGTAGACTTCTCTTTATATATGTAAATTTGGTTGCAAATATTTACACACAAATAATTTCTTTTTTTTTTCGTATCTATTCATTGATAAATATCGTTATCAAATTTAATTAACTAAACATTATTTTGACCTTCATATATACAAAGCTGTAGAAATGAACAATGCCTTCTTCTAAATTTTTAGCACCCGGTGGAGCATAGGTCTTCAAAAAACACTTTCCAAGTCGTTCTGTTTTTTGCCATTCTTTTAAAATCATTTCATGTCTTCCACATCATCTTCGTCTCTGTTTATATCTGTCTTCTCCAAGAATTCCTTGGTCTTCCTCTTTGTCTTTTCCCCTGGGGATTCCAAAAAGGGCCTGTTGTGTAATATTCTCAGTTGGCTTCCGTAGTGTGTGTCCTAGCCATCGCCTTCGCTGTATCTCTTTATCCACTGGTATATGACTGGTCATCATTATGTGCCATACCGGTTGGCGTTGGTGATCATGTCCCTCCACAATCTTCTATCCACAGTGAATCGTGTCAGTTCTGTTGTTGACTGTTTTCCATGCCATGACACCAAGCTATCCAGTATTTTCTCTCTTTCTCGTCCGCGATCTCTCTTTCCTTTTATTTTGCCAGTTGCAACCAAGTATTCCAACTTTCCTCTTCTCATGATGTGCCCGAAAAACGTTGATTGCTTCTTTCTGATGTTTTTTAAGAGCTCTCTTTTTGTGTTGGCCTCTTTGAGAACCTCCTCATTGGTCTTTTTATCTGTCCAGGGAACTTTCAACATTCTTCTGAGAAATCCCATCTCTGTGGCCTCTAATCGTCTTTTCATTTGTTTGTCTACTGTCCATGATTCGCTTCCATATGTGAGAATTGGTTCTATATAGCACCGATGAACTCTCTTTCTAATTTTTATTGACATAGATTTGTTGCATAATATATTTTTCATTTTCTGAAATGCTATTTTGGCCTGCGCTATTCTGCTTTTTATTTCTGTAGTGCATCTCCCATCTGATGTTATTATTGTGCCCAAGTATTTGAAACAATTATACGACTGGTACATTTCCATAATTCTATGTTAGTGATTTTGTCCTGCCATTTCCATTATTTTATTCTGCGTAAGCATCCATTAATGAAAGTCTGTATCTTCGTGATTGTCAATTTTGTTGTTCTCCGTGTTTCACAGCCATATAATAGGAGCGACTTAACATTTGAGTTGAAAATTTTTATTTAAATGAACAAGGTGGTATCAATATTTTAATTTTGTAAATACGTCCTTCCACATTTCCTATATTTGGACAAAATTTTCGAAAGTTGTACATATTTGTTGACAGTTGTTCGATATGTGTACACAGCAGCAAATCGATATCAATATCTGGACAAACTCTCATCACAATATTTTAGTAACAATTGCCGTCTTTTTCCTTACATAAGTGATACCCTTGTGTAACACATGCCATTACACATATTTATATTAATTAAACGTTGTCTCTTATTATATAACTTTACACTCACGTCCTATCAGTTTCATACTTTATTATGCATCTTAATATATGTACCAGCATATTTTACAGCTTACCAGTTTTCACCATTGCTAAGACATTCAAACATTTCTATGCCAGCTAAACAACATATGATAAATAGCATCTTCATACCAACTTTGTGCTATGAAAGTCAAATATGGACCCTTTCTAAATCACATTTAAGAAAGATCAATACATGTGAGATGCGATGTTCAAGAAAAGTAACAAACAACACAAGAAGAGATAGAATACCAACTGAAACCATAAGAAAAATGGTAGGAACAAAACCCTGCCAAGAATATATAGAACAACAACAACTTAAATGGTTTGGCCACCTGGTCAGAATGAATCCTCACCAAGCACCATCAAGGGCGTTCTTCTCAAGAATGCATGGAAAAAGACCAAGAGGAAGACCCAGAAGAAGATGGATAAATCCATGTAACAGAGACATGTAACGACAAAGGAAAATCACTAATTCAGACAGTTCGAGCAGCTCAGGAACGACAAATAATATAACCACGACACCTTTTCGGTATCAGTGAAAAGAGAAAAGAAGGAGAAGCAGATTTCTTTAGCATAATTGTTTTCTCAATATTTTAAAGCTCATTTCATTTCAACATCTTGTATTCTATAATTTCACAGAACACCTACGGCTGCATAGTATACTTTCAATTTTCTCTTTAAATTTAATATTTCAAATATATTTGTTTTCGACCACATTTTCGTTTTGGTTTACACCCTATATCTTCTGCCAACACAGACAGAACAGAGCAGCTCAGTTCCAACTAGCCTGCAGTTCTACAAGACACTCACGAGAATAAGGAGAAGTGAAGAGGCATTTATAACAGGCACATACAAGGTAAGGGAGCCGCGATAGCTCAGTGGTTAGTGAACCGGACTACAAAGGCACAAGAGGTAGGGTTCACTCCCAACCGATGGCTTCCGGGTTCACCCAGCCTTAAATGGGTACCGGATTTTTTTTCTGGGAAAGTAAAGCGGCACGAGCGTAATACCGACCACATTACTCCAAAAATCATGTGCTGAAGGTCTGTAAAATGTATGGTCACTAACACCATATTCCCTATACGGCACTTGCCGTGACGGAGGTACTTTACTTTTATTTTTACATACAAGGTAAGTTCCAAACTACGAGCTGCAAATTAGGCAGAAATTAGGTCATAACTTTGTCTAGATTTCTTCACATTCTTCGTGATGAAGACTTTTGTCGAAACATTGTAGTTTATCTTGTCTTTCTCTTAGATTATGTTTATGCTTTATTTTGGTTAGTCAAAGGTCCCTGTATTACTGCAAACAAATTAAAATCCATAATTGCTCAACCGCACGTGCCAATGGAATCATTCGAAATAAAACTTATCTCATTCAAGGATCCAAACAAAGAAAGGCAGCTGCAGTTCTCGTCATAGCAGCTACAGTACACGCCAAAAGACATAAGGCCAAGCGGCACTGAAAGTGAACGCAGCTGAACTGTGCTTTGTCATACGATATCATCATTCATGGTAAGCAAAGGGAATATCAAAACACGACCCGGATGAATAACACGGTGTGGATCTATTAGCTTAGCTGCTCAATACTCGATTATGTGTATGTTATATATTTGTTTTCTTTACTAACTATGAAAAAAGCATCCATTCAAAGGAAGCCAAATCAAAGCTCTTCAAGCTCCTTCTGGGAGAATAGGCCAAAATGAAGGTATTTCTCTCCATGCTGATTCTTGAATATTTTCTCTGTTAACCGCCATCCAGTGTCAATGTCTTTTTTTGTTTTTTGTCTTCTCTGTTTCTAGAGTCAACATCTATGACCATCTACTTTTATAGTCTATGGCCATCTATTTTATTTCCGTTGCCCCTGAGCATGAAAGTTCTGCTGAGAATGCGACAATCAACATAAGCATATTCAACAACAAAATAATCTCAAATCGATGTTGGAACATATCTTGTTCCAGTGAATAACGGACGAATAAAAGAAAATAGAAATGAAATAATTGAGATTGATATATATGATTTAAATTGATCATCAAGCTGGCGTCTTTGTAATAATTATTTTTTTCTAATAAAGTTGCTAAAGTGTTGATTAATAATGGCATAAAATAATATCATCATCATGCGCCGCCTTCGTATCGATGTTTGACAACCATGCAGCACTATTAAATACTGTCTTTCGTCTTGATGATGCAGGTTGTCATAGGTTCACCTGTCCATCTCTTGATGCCAGTCCAGTTTACTTTAGTATATGTTTGTCTCTCATCCGTTAAAAGCAATTTTCCCTTCTAGGATGATTTTCATCAAGTTAATATGTTTTTTTAAGCGTCTTAACGATTGTGATTGTCCTTTTTGTACCGTGTTAAATATATTTTAATTAATTTCTAGATTTCAAAACTTGATGATTTGTTTTATTCTCAGTGCATCCAAGACTGCTCATTTGGCCATAAACAGATCGTTACATATAATAACCATAATTGTGCTGAAGAGGATGATATCACATATCATAGATAAATAACGTCCTACAATATATGTCGCGGAGAAATGATGTGTTAAATCTCACCTTTGGCAGGTAGAGGGTGTGATTTCCTCCACTGCAACCTCCCCCCTCCCCCCCCCCCTTATTTTTCAGTCCAAATACTGCCTGAAATCAGACCGCCATTACACATTCATGGTTTTAACTGGATTAATTGAAGTTATTGAGTTATTAGCGGGTCATCATCATTTCACTCCGAACATGTCCAATGGTGCTCAGGTCCCCTCCTTAGCAAGTCCTGCAGTGTCCAGCGACTGACGACTCCAGTTCTGTGTTGGTTGATAAGTCTTCACATAAGCCAACTAAGTTTCTCGTTTCTGGCTGTGCCCATCGTAACTCCCATGTGCCTCATCTGAAGAAGCGACGTGGACTCATGATTGTCGAAGTACAGTACTCTTCCCACATCTAGCCAACCTGTCCGCTCTTTCATTTCCCCGTATTCCCGCATGTCCAGGGACATAAACAAAGGTGACCTTACGTATTTTTTACCTCTGCAATGACTCTATCCATTGCCTACGTACAAAGCCTGCCTCCACTTTTCTTATCATGAACATCGAATCACTCAGTATACAAGCGTGGGTGTAGTCTTATGACTCTAACCAGATTAATGCCTTGGTCACTGCCATCACCTCCATTGCCATGCTACTCGTGGTCATAACGTATGCACCACTGTCTTCCCGGACTATTCTGCCTGGCGAGCGTCCTCCAAATTCTAATGCACTCTGTTGTTGTCGCATTACGGATCCGTCTGTTTAGGTGACTGGATCTTCCTCATCGGTGACATCTGAGATAAGACCGTTAACCGCCGCATTGACCACGACTGTGTCCTATTCTCTACATTTCCTGTCGAGTGTGACAATCCACGATACTGTCCCCCTGAATGACGTAGACACCGGTATCCACTCCTCGCCTGCGTTGATATTAGTAAGCCCACAGACTATTTGATGACATCTTCTTCTCGGCCCACCCGTGATTTGCCTCTTTTAAGCCTGACACCTTTCCCTGAGTTGAGCTTGTGATGCAATGGATGTTCTGGATTGATTGGGGGATATGTAAGGAGTGGATTAAGCCCAGATCTTTTCACTGACACATCAGCAAGTTAAGCATTGCGTTCCAGACATTCCAATAATCCCATTATCGAATATCGTCATTAATGTTGCATATTATTATTAACCCATAATTATTCAAACTTGAGTTATCAATCTTGATGCTATTTATCCGTGTCCCTAGGCTGCTGAAGTCACTGACGACATATTTTCTTTCTTCCGTGAGACATCTAACAAGAGATACCTGACCGCTATTAATGTTGGCAGTCAGAAATCAACTATTGACTTTACAGTCTCCGCTGAGAGAGCTACTGCTACAGTTGTTGCCGTTACGCCAGGTAGGTTTGCATTTATGTCTACCCAGGGGTCAGTCAAAGTGACGGGATCATGTCAATTGAGTGGAGGGTATAGTAGATATTACCTTTAGTATGCGATTTAATCTTGATGTGCATAGTGACTTCCACTACATCGTATTATGCAGTTTGCAGTTTAGTGTATGGAGCGGAGGTAGCGTGGGGGTTAGTGAACTGGATAGCTTAGGACATGAAATCAAGCCTGCTGTGATCAGGGAAGAGACAAATAAAAGTGGTGCTGCGGTAAAGCTGATAGCAGGGAGCAAGTGGTGGAGTGTAACAAATATTCCTACCCATTGAGGTGACGGCTTTACAAGAAGGACGATACAGATTATTGAGGTTTTGTCAGTTTCAACATTTCTTGCTGTCCACAGTCACTCACACATTTCTTACTATACACAGTCACTCACACATTTCTTACTATGCACAGTCACTCACACATTGTTTACTATACACGGTCACTCACACATTGTTTACTATACACAGTCACTCACACATTTCTTACTCTACACAGTCACTCACACATTTCTTACTATACACAGTCACTCACACATTTCTTACTATACACAGTCACTCACACATTTCTTACTATACACAGTCACTCACACATTTCTTACTCTACACAGTCACCCACACATTGTTTACTATACACGGTCACTCACACATTGTTTACTATACACAGTCACTCACACATTTCTTACTCTACACAGTCACTCACACATTTCTTACTCTACACAGTCACTCAAACATTTCTTACTCTACACAGTCACTCACACATTTCTTACTATACACGGTCCCTCACACATTGTTTACTATACTCAGTCACCCACACATTCTTACTCTACACAGTCACCCACACATTTTTTACTCTACACAGTCACTCACACATTTCTTACTCTACACAGTCACTCATACATTTCTTACTTTACACAGTCACTCACACATTTTTTTACTCTACACAGTCACTGACACATTTTATTTACTCTACACAGTCACTCACACATTTTTTTACTCTACACAGTCACTCACACATTTCTTACTCTACACAGTCACTCATACATTTCTTACTCTACACAGTCACTCATACATTTCTTACTCTACACAGTCACTCACATATTGCTTACTCTCCACAGTCACCCCCACATTTCTTGCTCCCCAAAACGCAGATTGTAATTGTTTCCTGTGAAATGTGGGCGTCTTTTTATTGATACTCATTTTCCAAGTTTTGACATTCCCATCTCATAATCTGATTTAATTTGCTCTATGATTTATTAATATGCGATATTATATGTATGGTTTCAAATAATAACCCGTTCCGTTTATGAAACAATTTAAATTCCTTTAACAAAACAATTTTCCTCTTCTATTCCTTTGTGGTTTTACAGAAGAATATTGATAAGACCATGGGCAGCTAAGAAGAGTAATGAAAATGTTCTGAAAGAGGCCAAAGCAAAATGAGAGTTAATATCCAATATTAGGAAGAAACAATTATAATTTTTTTTTTTAGTGCTGGAATATATTGTTGCAACTGGAAAAATGAGGAACGAAGAGATAGAGGGAAACCAAGAGAACAGATACCAGACAGCTTAAGAGAATGGCTTGGCAGAAGGTCAAGAACATAAATGATAAATAACTGAGAGTAGGAGAGACATGATCACCTACGCCAGCATGCATGGTACTTGATGATGATGATGTTTGTTAAGTGTCATTTTCGATTTTTTTATCGTTCACGTTGAGGCGGTCATGCTACACTCCGGGTCTCATGTCTTACAGACCTCTCCAGTTCCTTCACTTAAATGTTCAGAATCCAGTCTCAATTATTTTTTTTCACCGAGAATCGAACCTAAAAGTAAAGCCAGACTTGACGGGTGCTATGTGTTTTCTTTCGATTGATGATATGGTTCAAATGATCGCAGAGAGAGATATTAATAAATTAATCTTCTCAATTTACAAAATCTAATATCTATATTCTGGAAGACAAAGCGTTTACAATTGAATGTCATCATAGAATAGTACAGTAGTAGTTTTAACTTTGAGTGGCAGTGGTCCCTAGCGTTTGGCTTTTCGTGGCAAGGCGCTGTTTTACTGAGTACGGGTTCGATCCTGCTTAGGTACATATTTTTTTCTGTTGTTGATTATTTATCATTTTTTCCGACTGCTGAAAACATACCTCTTCTCTGAATTGATTCGCATTCAGTAGTTTTAGGAGCCGCGATAGCTCAGTGGTTAGTGAACTGGACTACAAAGGACAAGAGGTAGGATACGATCCCAACCGACGGTTTTCGATTGGAATCGAACCCTTTAATCGAAGCTTTTAATGGGTACAGGATTTTTCCTAGGAAAGTAAAGCGGCACGGACGTAATACCGACTACATTACCCCAAAAATCATGTGCTGAAGATCTGTAAAATTTATGGTCACTAACACCATATTCCCTATATGCCACTTGGCGTACTTTGTTTTTTTTTTTTTACAGTAACAGTTCTGGTTTCCTTCATCTGCAGCTTTTCAAGGCCTTGACCTCAACAGAAACGTAACCTTGAAGAGTGTGACCCTTCAACCTGGAGACGGCGTCCTGTTGCAGATTCACCTTGACGACCCAGTCATTGTCGGCTAATCGGGCCTTTCAGTCAACTCTAATCATACAATTCCTATTAAATTAATAAAGAAATGAATCCATTCCAAAATGTTCGTATTTTAAAAAATATAATTAATATTTCGTGTCCTCGTGTTTGTTAAATATTGTATACAGTTATGTACCTGTTGTTTGTCTGTGAAACGCGATCTATAGAAAGATCTGCTATTAAATTCATAAATAGGTGCAAACATTAAAGAAGATTAAGTGGAATATTACCCAACTAGCTGACTAACTGACTGACTAACTATCTAACCAACTATCTAACCAACTATCTAACTATCTAACCAACTATCTAACCAACTATCTAACTATCTAACCAACTACCTAACCAACTATCTAACTATCTAACCAACTATCTAACCAACTATCTAACCAACTGACTAACTATCTAATCCAACTAGTTTGCTATCTAACCAACTGATTGACTAACAATCTAACCAACTGACTGACTATCTAACTAACTGACAGACTAACTATCTAACCAACTGACTGACTAACTATCTAACCAACTGACGGACTAACTATCTAACAAACTGACTGACTAACTATCTAACCAACTGACGGACTAACTATCTAACCAACTGACTGACTAACTATCTAACAAACTGACGGACTAACTATCTAACCAACTGACTGGCTAACTATCTAACCAACTGACTGAATAATTATATAACCAACTATCTAACCAACTGACTGACTATCTAACCAACTGACTGACTAACTATCTAAACAACTGACTGAATAATTATCTAACCAACTATCTAACCAACTGACTGACTATCTAATCAACTGACTGACTCTCTAACCAACTGACTAACCATCTATCTATCTAACCAACTGACTGACTAACTAGAAAGTTAGTTCACAAAACTTTTGCTACAATGCTTTAGGTACAGGACATTCTGGACTCCATCCATAATCATTTCCATTTTCCAATCGGAGAAAGTCCATCAGAGGTTGGAAGTATTCCAGCAGAGCACTAGCGTCCATCTTGTCTTGTCCAGTGAATTCTTTCAAGACCTCAGGCCATGGTTTAGAAGATCCCAGCTTTAGCATTCGTCTGTAAGTGTAAAATAATTTATGATAAGTAAAGATTCCCGCCTCGTCATGATTCGCCTATGTAGAATATGTTGATAACAACCGCACATTTTAGTGATAAACTGTAGACGTTTGAGTGATATCACGCCAAGTGATATGTATGTGCCAACGTGTGTCAAAGTGCTGACTGTTTAGGTGATATATTTTTCCTGCGGTTTTTATAGCATTGCTATACCATTTTCTCTTCTTCTACTGCTTCTCCTTCTTCTCCTTCTCCTTCTTCTTCTTCCTCTTCTTCCCATCCTCTACCTTTCAACTCGCTGTGAAGCAAATGCTTTCAAAAATATATTTAAGCCATTCTATTTGGTACCATTCTCTTAAGATTGATCTGTGTATCGTTGTGTATCTTTATCACCACTATTGTCAAACAAGGAAATAACTCTAGAGGCAAAACGGGCACTATACAATACAATCTTCATCCCAATGTTGTGCTACCAATGCCAGACCTGGGCCCTAGATGCAAGAACAAGAGAAAAATAACCTCTACTGAGATGAAATGTGTTAGACGAATGACAGGAAACGGTCTGAGAGATAAGATCAGAAATGAAGAACTGAGATAAAAACTTGGCATATCACCTGCCATAAAATATACGAAGAAACAACAGATAAAAGGGTTTGGCCACGTGACAAGTCAGAAATATCAAAACAGAAACACAACGAGCCTTCAGCAAACGTTGTGAGAATAGCAGACCCAATGGTCGACCACGAAAAATATGGATGGATGGAATATTAGAAGCACTAGGAAACATAACAGCAGCAGAGGCGAACAGAGAAGCAATGGCCGCAAATTATATCTCCCCTCGATGCTGAAAAGCAAATGAGGAAGAAAAGAGGAAGAAGAAGAAGTTGTGTAACATTTTTTTCTAGAAAAGACAAATAGAAGTCCCCAATTTGTTATTGGTAAATAGATTTCAGTGACACAGCTACATGTATATCGCATTATAACTGATGAACAAATCGTTACCGAATTTTTTTCTGGGAAAGTAAAACGGCACGGGCGTAATACTGACCACATCACCTAAAAAGATCATGTGCTGAAGTTCTGTAAAATTGCTGGTCACTAACCCCATATTCCATATACGCCACTTTGCCTGACGGGGCTCTTTACTATTCTATGGTATTTGCCTTTTGTGCTAAGTATTAGTTTTATATCTCAGTTGCCTCCCCTATCTAAGAAATCTGACCACACTGCCACGTTCAGGCTGTAAGATAAATGTTGATGGTAATTAAATTAGATGTCGACTTTTTTTCGTTTATTTTTATTTTGTTTAGACTTCATTACCGATTTTGGATACGAATTACACTGTAGCTGTTGCCAGTAGAGTGGTCTTATTTACCATAGGAGTACAGCGAAGACCACAATCTGATCTTAGAGCACGTAAGAGTTTACATTCAAGAAATGTGTATTCAATAAGTTGGATGATTATTGATCAAGGAATCTATGGGGACGTATTCACGTCCATATAAACAACTGAGAATAAACATCATCTCTCTTGCCGAAATTATGAGGCTTGCCCAGAATGACATGTGGCGAGATACAATGCGTGTCTTATGCAAAGTCTGACACGTGATAACACAGATTGTCGGAAAGAGAGATTCTACAATTTCTGTCCTATGTGCCGTCTTCAGCTCGAACGGACAATAAACAGATATGTCCAGTAGTGATAACTACAATCTACAAATGTTTGTTTATTGTCAGTTTATTTAATGTGTTCTTAATCATGTTCTCGGCCCCGGCTTACAAAGAAACACATAAATACTAAACATCAGAAATACTTTTTACAAAGGATTATCAATGAAGCTTTTTATCAATGCAACGGGAAAGATTTCAGAGAAAAAATTTTTACATGGTTTTATGAAAAAAAAATCGACATATTTATATTTATCTAACATATAACGTATTATATATACATGTTTAGATGATTGAACATGGTATTAAATTTCACTAATGCATAGTTGCTACAAAACGTGTAAAAAAATTGTTTGATAACGTTCACACTTATCAAATTGAGAGTGACGCACTATGCGGCGAAACGCACACGGCCGAAATCAGCATGACACACAGTGTGTCAAAACGTGTTGAAAAAGCTAATATTGTTTCAAAAAAGAAAAGACAAAAATAATTTTTCATGGTAAAAATATTTGTCTTAATCTCTGTTTTCACTTGATATATTCCTCTTACCGAAGTTTCTGTCCAGCTCTGGAACTGTTGTAGATGTCACATCTGTGTAACGGTCCAGTGTGGCCTGCTGCGTGGCACAAAGCCTTATGGAACTGGAACTGAAGTATATAACTAACAAAGTAACTGTTGAAGAGATCACGACAAGAATTAACGAGGTAAGATATAGCAAAAAAGTAACTGTTCAAGAGAGCATAACAAGAATTAACGAGGTAAGATATAGCAAAAAAGTAACTGTTGAAGGGAACATAACATGAGGCAAGCTGGTGCATGAGAGTCGGTACTTTCTTGTGTCGATTTGAATGATAAGTACAGTATATTGCAAATAATTGTCTTGTCTTATAACAATTGCCGGTTCACATATAACTTTACGTTATTAAATGGAGTTGCAGCGGTATTGTTTCTGTAGCTAGTTCCAGGGAGGGAAACTAAACTAAACTAAACTGAACTAAACTAAACTAAACTAAACTAAACTAAACGAAAACTAAACTAAAACCAAAAGGAACTAAACTAAACTAAACTAAACGAAAGCTAAACGAAAACTAAAACGAACACAACTAAACTAAACTAAACTAAACTTAACGAAGCTAAACTAAACTAAACTAAACTAAAACTAAACTAAACTAAACGAAACAAAAACTAAACGAAAACCAAAAGGAACTAAACTAAACTAAACTAAACTAAACTAAACTAAACGAAAGCTAAACGAAAACTAAAACGAACTAAACTAAACTAAACTAAACTAAAACATTAGACAACAATTATAAAATCTAATATCAATATCAAAAACATACAAAATATAGACTAAAACATCCAACCTTATATAAGGCACATTAGCAGCAACATGCATTTTACCCCCAGGATCAAAATCAACTTCAGATCTCTCAACTGGTGGGGATACTCCCTGAAGGTGGCATCTGAAGATACATAAATGAGTGATTCTGTTTGGAGATCATGAAATATAACGTGAAATCTGAAATCTGAGAGAAATCTTGAAACCATCAAAGAAAGACATTGATGTGACTGGAAAGAAATAGAGAAAATGTTCCAGAATAGGGATGGAAGCAGAGTTCTTAGATACGGCATGTGGTCTTTCAGAATGACTTAATTAATTGATTTATTTTATTTGTATGTTTGTCTATGAATGTGAATATTGCTTATTGTGACATATATTAACTACTCAGTAATTCGCCTTATACCTCACATATAACTATATTTGTCTTTCCTTTCTTGATTTCACCTTTCTTCTTTTCCTTGTTCTAATTTATCTTCTTATTTTTTTTAAGTATGGCAAAGAGTAATGTTAATGCCATGAAAAATATAGTAACATCAAAACAAATAACCTAAAGGCTAAAACTAAGAATTGCAAAATGTTATATCTTATCAATATTCATGTATGGTGTAGAAACATGGACATTAGACCAGTAAACAGAACAGAAAATTGAAGCCTTTGAAATGTAGATCTATAGAAGAATAGGCAGAATTGGATGGAAAGACAAGAAAACAAACGATGTAGTTTTAAAACAAGTAAAAATGAAAAGAGATCTACTAAACACAATTAGAACAAGACAAATGAAATTTTTGGGGCACGTTAAAAGACACAGCAGCCTACTAAAAGTAATCTTGGAAGGGAAAATACAAGGCAAAAGAGGCAGAATCAGACCAAGACTAACATGGAAGAATAACATCAAAAGATGGACATGTCAGCCTAATGCTGGCAATCTGCACCATCAAAGCAAGAGATAGAGTGGAATGACGCTCCATGGTAGCCAACCTTCGATGCGGAGACGGCACTCAATGATAATTTTTTTAATCTGCGATCTTCTTCTGCTATACATCTACTATCTAGATATCAAGAAAAACTAACGAGATTGTGCATACGGTTTTTTTTATTCCTCATATAAGATTTTAATTGCCGGGTTGAGTCTATATTGGTAGCTGCTCAGTGGTTAGTGAACTGGACTAAAAAGGTCAAGAGGTCGGGTTCGATCCTGATCGACTGCTTCCGGGATCACCCAGCCTTTTAATGGGAACCGCATTTTTTTCTGGGAAATTAAAGCGGCACGGGCGTAATACCGACCACATTACCCCAAACTTCGCCTCCCTGCAGCAGAGATGGAAGTTGACAGCGACCCACAGCTAATGGCTTGGTATAGGATCGTTGAACCAGAGCCATCCAGACCCTACTCCACCTTTCCGCGGTGCTTCCAGTAACAGGCTAAGCTGTCTAATCTGTTCAAGCGAGTAGGGATCAAAGAGGGAAGACAACCCGATATTTAAAAATAACAAGCTGAAGTCGGATGGGTTGGGCCGAAAAGCGCAAATATCACAGTTTTACTGCAAAACGACAGCACAACGCAGACACGCCCACTCAATGTTCTCTTAAGGGCGGATGTTGAGAAGGTGTATTCCTTCAGTCATCGGGCTAACGTAAGCGAGTAATTTGTTGATGGGATATAAACTAATACAATCACATTCCTTCTTGGGCCGTGCATTTCAGACCTTGCCACGGTGTTCGTGCACGTGGGTAAGGATTCTCTTCGTTTTTTTGTTTTTTTTTCTGGATACCCTCTAAAGACCGACCATGCGCTAATCTTGCGATCTGTTGTTTGGTGTGCAAGGGGAATAATCTGACGACGAACTGTGTTTTGTATGTTCGGAGTAACACGATGTCCTAACATCATCAAACGCCATACATTTAAATACTATGACGATCATCATTTTCAGGAGGACGCGATCTTCCGGGCAATGTGGTGGATAGGCGGCAGGAACCAGTGAAGGCTATGTTTGAAGGGTGTTCCTTGTTGCAGTTTCCTCATATTCCAAGTCCGGCTTGTTGCAGGAGCTACTGAGTTAATGCTCCGTGCACACCGTGAGCTGTGTGTTTCATCCGTTTTAATCATGTTCCGATATTCCAATTGCTTACGATGAATGCTGATATCGTATGACAGGGAACAGTTGGCTGTGTTAACTTTCTGTGCGGTTTCGCCTTATGTCTTTTGGCGTGTGCTGAGACTGCTATGATGGGGACTACAGCTATCTTTCTTTGTTTGGAAGATAATATGTTGATTCGGATGATTCAACTTGCACGGGCGGTCGAGCAATTATGGATTTTAATTCGTTTGCTGTGATACCGGGGCCTTCCATAACCAAATAACCAAATAACCTCTAAAGGCGGGGGGGGGGGGGGAAATTTTGGCACCTATAGATTCGTCTGGTATGCAGTGATGATAATCCTACTACTAACACAAACAAACAAACCCTCAATAAAACAAATAAACAGAAAATAATTCACCTCAAATCCCACCAGTCCTTGTTATATGTTTCAGGTGTGGTCTCCCCACTGAAAACTGACCAACGCCATTTCTCCAGGAGAATCCCAAATGGGAGATACACTACCTTCTCTAGGGCCTTGTTCATCAGAAAGTTAATGTCCGTTTCTGAAATAGTAATGCGCACGATCTAATGCACCCACATTTGTTCTCCATCTTGTCTCAATTAATCTATATTTGTTTTACTTTTAATATTATCTTGGAAATAATCAAGATAGCTTATTTGTATTTCAGTTGCTTCATATACTCTAATCTGCTTATCATAATCTTTTATTTATTTCTAATTAAAACGTTTTTGGAGATTTTGATTTGTTTTATATCTACAAATTTATTATAAATTATTGTTACGTGTCTTTATTTTCTTTTCTATTTGCATATTTATAAACATTTCATTTACGTGTTTTTATTTTCTATAAAAATAAGATTGTGTTCAGTTTAATCCTTGTCTGCTTTTGTTTAAAATAAAGGCAATCACTAGAATTCTACATCTTTGTAAACAAGTCAAGACTAAACAATGAACTATGTTTGAACAAAAGGACGTCAATGGGACAGAAGCAGCGAAACAGAACACAATTCTTAAAAATCAGCCGTAGTCTAAGGGGTAAAAACATAGTAAAATACACCCGTCACGCCAAGTGGCGTATAGGGAATATGGTGTTAGTGACCATAAATATTACAGACTTTCGGCACATGATTTTTGGGGTAATGTGGTCGGTATTACACCCGTGCCGCTTTACTTTCCCAAAAAAAGATCCGGTACGCATTTAAGGCTGGGTGAACCCGGAAGCCGTCGGTTGGGATCGAACCCTACCTCTTGTCCTTTGTAGTCCTGTTCACTAACCACTGAGCTATCGCGGCTCCCGGTTATATATAGTGTGTTGTACTATTTCTGCATTGAAGTTCGGCAACAGTTATCAGTTGTCTGTTATTTTTATAGAACACGTTGACATGTTGTTATTGACCTATTGGCTTCTGAAATATCGCTTCTCAACTCATATCTTCCATGTCCTCTTGCTTACCTTCTTTCATAGATCCATGTCGTCAGCATATTTCATGTCTATCTAGGATGTATATTTTAGAATCCCTATGTCCAAAGATCTTTTGCTATTAAGCGTCCCGCCCTTACATAGGATCCGTATCTCGGCTCACATCCTGTCCTGTCTGGAAGTAGATCTCAATCTAGTGAAGAGATTTAACGCCCACAGTTATTGCATTTCGCCTCAGTGCTTTCTTCTACACTTAGTCCTCTCAGGTTCCATACCTTCTGTTAGCTCTCTCGTTCTCGTTGGAAACGATGTTTGACAAATTGATCTAAATATTGTAATAATGAAATAGTTCTCTATACCCATCTCACTACTACCTTCATCTGTGGGCACTTCATCGATTAAACCTAATTGTTTCATGTGTTCTGGCGTGTTTACAGACAATTCTATGGCATCAGCAATAGCCTCATGGAAACCTAGGAGAAATAGAGCAGATTCGGTGTTATTCTATTAATATACCAGATTGCAGTGTCTGTACTGTCACACATAATAGACATTACCATGACTGACATAAAAATATGATACTATCGGATATAATAGATATTATAATGATTTACATAAAAATATGATACTGTATCATATTATAGACATTACCCTATTCTTCTTCTTCTTCCTTTCAGCTCCCTGTGGAGCATATGTCTTCAACAAACACTTTCCAAAACGTTCTGTTTCTTGCCATTCTTTTAAGATCATTCCATGTCTTCCCCACCATCTTCATCTCTGCTTCTGTCTGTCTTCTCCAATAATTTCTTAGTCTTTCCCTTTGTCTTAGACAAAGACATTACAATGACTGACATAAAAATATGATACTATCGTATATTATAGGCATCACAATGACTGACAGAAAAATATGATACTATCGTATATTATAGGCATTACAATGACTGACATAAAAAAAAATTATATTATCTTATATTATAGATATTACAATGACTGACATAAAATATGACACTATCGTATATTATAGCTATTACAATGACTGACATAAAAATATGATACTATCGTATATTATAGGCATTACAATGACTGACATAAAAATATGATACTATCGTATATTATAGGCATTACAATGACTGACATAAAAAAATTATATTATCTTATATTATAGATATTACAATGACTGACATAAAAATATGATACTATTGCATAAAATAGAATTTACCATGATTGGCACCATCCTTGTATACAACACGTTGATTCTTATACTGCATGAAATAATGAATATGAGCCATCTCATGGTGAATGACCACAAAATCTTCATGATTTATGACGGTGCATATTGAGATCCTGGAGATATTATCATTGATAGTATTTTTGAAGTAATTAAACTTTACAGCTTGAAACAAAACTAAATCATATACCATCATCATCATCATATATTACAATGCCTGCTGGCACAGGTGATCATGTCTCTCCTCAACTTTCGATCTCGACAGTTATTTATCATTTCTGTTGTTGACCTTCTGCCAAGCCATTCTCTTAAGCTGTCTAGTATTTTTTCTCTTTGCTTCCCTCTATCTCTTCGTCCCTCAATTTTTCCAGTTGTTACAATATATTCCAGTTGTCCCCTTCTCATTACATGGCCAAACAATTATGATTGTTTCTTCCTAATATTGGAAATTAGCTCTCTATTTGCTTTGACTTCTTTAAGAACATTTTCATGGATCATGAAATCATATACACTTAGTATAAAAAATACATACATAATTTGTATGAAAAATATACCTTAAATGTACATATATGTATGTGTAATGATGAAAATGGCTATAGAAATCTTAATATAAAATTACAAGGCGATATAACATATTGTGGAGAAACTTGTGACTGTTCTTTCTATCTAATAGTGCAACTGAACATCGTTAGAAAGATTGAAATAAACGATCATAGGTGGCATGTAATGGATTAATCCAAATTGCATTATTTCTTTAGGGGAATATTATTCACCACTTGTACAACTCACATTTCGGAAAGATCCTTAGAACTATTTGTGTAGGAGTAAAAGGGTTCGACAGTCAATTTTTAATTACATGTTATTAACGGTTATAGTTTCAAATTTAACATTAATGACGTTTATGTTTTTAAATTAAAAGTTAGTGACGTTTATGGTTTTAAATTAAAAGTTAGTGACGTTTATGTTTTTAAATTAAAAGTTAGTGACGTTTATGGTTTTAAATTGAAAGTTAGTGACGTTTATGTTTTTAAATTGAAAGTTAGTGACGTTTATGTTTTTAAATTAAAAGTTAGTGACGTTTATGGTTTTAAATTGAAAGTTAGTGACGTTTACGGTTTTAAATTGAAAGTTAGTGACGTTTATAGCAACTAGTCTTTGACGTGATTCACAGGCGAGTAGAGTTACAGATGAAGAAGACATGTGTTCTTAAAATGAACAACTAACAATGACTTTATATTCACATCAATTCAAACCTGAAATCTTTTCGGTCAAAAAAATCCCAGGCGGTTGGATGACACGAAACCTTCCTTCCATCATCTGGTTTCTCTAACATAGACTTTGTCCAAAATGTTGGTTCCATTTTTTTAAACCCGAGTGAGAGGAAAAAGTCTTCGGCTAGTCTGAACATTGTGTCCACTGTGTAGTTCTAAGATCGGATTTGAAAACAGAAAATGAATTAAATGAGAACCAAATTAAAACTTAAGAAACATCAGAACGGAACAATCAACATGTTTCGGGTACATCGTGAGAAGATGAAAGTTAGAGTATTTGGTTACAACTGGCAAAATACAGGGAAAGAGAGATCGCGAACGACAAAGAGAGAAAATACTAGATAGTGTAGTGTCATGGCATGGAAAACAGTAAACATCAGAATTGATACGATGCAAGATGGATAGAAGATTGTGCAAGGACATGAGCGCCTACTTCAACTTGTATGGCACATGATGACGCTGAATTAAAATTTTTACTTTATTTTCATCTGCCGCTGTTTCCTTTCAGAGTCGAGTATACACTGAGCACATGTGTTCGGGTGAGTGATTTCTTGTGTATCAGCCACATTGTAATCATGGTAACGCCGCCTATATTTGCCATCTTTTCCTTTCCTCAGTTTTGTGTGTATGTTATACATGATGAAGGCTTTTGCCGAATCGTCGTAGTTTGTCTTGTCTTTCTATTAGTTTAGCTGATCTATACCATTTTTTGTTTATTTTTCATATTCTCTTCAGTTCTCCTCACATCACCACATAGTATTTAGTATTGTATATAGTTAATTGTGCCTATCTACAGTTTCCAAGTTATTCTAGGTTTGTTACATTTTCTTGTCGTGTTAAGTTATGGCGATGTTTAAAAATAGAACAAAATAATCCGTGGTTTATTCGTGACATTGCTCTCCCCTGATCTCTTTGGTAGTGAGATTCGATGTCTATCAATCTCGAGTAACGGCAATGAACAGGAAGTCCTGTGTGCACTTGCACACGTTAAAGAACGCATGGTAGTTGAGATCAAAAGGAGTGGACCATAAACTGTGGCCGTTGCTCGGGTAAATAGTGTCCGCAAAAACATACACACTATGGATTCCAGGATCCGCTAACGGAGTTCGTGCACATTGGTCAGGATTGTTCCCGGACTTCCTCGAGATTATTGAGGGAGATATCGGAGCACCCATGAATTCGTCCAGTGTACAGTAAGAAGATCCTAACAATTACGACAGGTTACCTGCTTGCTTGCGTTCACCCGATGACTAAAGGAATACACCTTCTCATCATCCGCCCTTAAGAGGACGTTAGGTGGGCGTGCCTGCGTTATGTTGTGGTTTGAAGTAAAACTGTGATTTTTGTACCTTTCGGCCCAACACCTCCGACTTCAGCATGGACAGGTTACCTAAGCGGCACTGTTTGGTTGTGATGCTGCATCATGTCCAAACTATGGTATTTGTCACAACGTGATCCAGCACTAATTTAACACCAAACCTTATCCTTATATCTAAATCTATTATCTGTCTGGGAGCCGCGATAGCTCAGTGGTTAGTGAACTGGACTACAAAGGACAAGGGGTAGGGATCGATCCCAACCGACCGCTTCCGGGTTCACCCAGCCTTAAATGGGTACCGGATTTTTTTCTGGGAAAGTAAAGCAGCACGGGCGTAATACGGACCACATAACCCCAAAAATTATGTGTCGAAGGTCTGTAAAATATACGGTCACTAACACCATGTTTTCCTATACGCCACTTGGCGTGACGGGTGTACTTTACTTTATTTTTTATTATCTGTCTCTTCTTGACACATTCTGTATTCATCTTAGGCATCTTATTTCTACAATTTTTTCTGATCATTTTTTTCTTCGTCTTTAGCGTTTTTGTCTAATTTTGACACTGAAAGTGAACTGAACTACAAAAACAAGAGGTAAGGTTCGATCCCAACCAATGGCTTCCGATTCACCCAGCCTTAAATGGGTAACGGATATTTTTCTGGGAAAGGAAAGCGGCACGGGCGTAATACCGACCACACTACCCCAACAATCATGTGCCGAAGGTCTGTAAAATTTATGGTCACTAACATCATATTCCCTATACGCCACTTGGCGTGACGGGGGTACTTTACTTCTTTTTTTATTTTACACTGAAAACACATAAGAACATCTATTTAGGTGATATGTTCGCTTTGTTTTGGAACACGGTAGCTCGCTACTAGTGACATGCATAAAACAACCAACATGTCACTTAACAGGATACAAAACAGTGCGCTACGGCTCATCAGTGTCGCAATAAGGTCCACACCGAATGCAGCATGTGAAATACTTTGCAATATAGAACCCATAGAGATGAGAAGAGATAAGTTCACTATGGTGTTAAATGAAAGAAAGAAATAAGAACAAAGAAAGACCATCCTAACAGAAAGTTCGTGGATACATGGGTTCCTAAACAAAAATCTCAGAAATACCTACACGTATCATTACATGGATTTCTATGGCAGCTAAACAACAAATGATAAATAGCATTTTCATACAAACTTTGTGTTATGAAAAACAAACATGGACCCTTTCTAAATCATATTTTAGAAAGATCAATACATGTGAGATACAATGCTTGAGAAAAGTAACAAACAACACAAGAAGAGATAGAATACCAAATGAAACCATAAGAAATATATTAGAAACAAAACCCTCCGAAGACAATATAGAACAACAACAAGTTAAATGATTTGGCCACCTGGTCAGAATGAATCCTCACCAATCACCATCAAGGGCGTTCTTCTCGAGAATGCATGGAAAAAGACCAAGAGGAAGACCCAGAAGAAGATGGATAGATGCAGTGACAGAGACATGTAACAAGAACGGAAAATCACTAATTCAGACAGTTCGAGCAGCGAAAGAACGACAAATGATATAACCACGACACCTTTTAGGTATCAGTGAGAAAGAGAAAAGAAAGAAAAAAGAGAAAAGATCATTACATGGCATTGGGTCGAAGGGCGTCAGTTCATAGGATTATGGATCAACAATAACACTGAAAACAAATTCTGATGGAATATTATCTTATAGGTGTATAGTGCTCTCTTTGCATTAAATGTTGCATGTTCTATAGGTGTATAGTGCTCTCTTTGCATTAAATGTTGCATGTTCTATAGGTGTATAGTGCTCTCTTTATATTAGATGTTGCCTTTTCTATAGGTGTATAGTGCTCTCTTTGCATTAAATGTTGCATGTTATATAGGTGTATAGTGCTCTCTTTGCATTAAATGTTGCATGTTCTATAGGTGTATAGTGCTCTCTTTGCATTAAATGTTGCATGTTCTATAGGTGTATAGTGCTCTCTTTGCATTAAATGTTGCATGTTCTATAGGTGTATAGTGCTCTCTTTGCATTAAATGTTGCATGTTCTATAGGTGTATAGTGCTCTCTTTGCATTAAATGTTGCATGTTCTATAGGTGTATAGTGCTCTCTTTGCATTAAATGTTGCATGTTCTATAGGTGTACAGTAAAAAGTAAAAGTAAAGTACCCCCGTCACGCCAAGTGGCGTATAGGGAAATATGGTGTTAGTGACCCTATATTTTACAGACCTTCAGCACATGATTTTTGGGGTAATATGGTCGGTATTACGCCCGTGCTGCTTTACTTTCCCAGAAAAAAATCCGGTACCGATTTAAGGCTGGGTGAACCCGGAGCCGTCGGTTGGGATCGAACCCTACCTCTTGTCCTTTGTAGTCCAGTTTACTAACCACTGAGCTATCGCGGCTCCCATAGATCTATAGTGCTCTCTATATTAGATGTTGCGATTTCTAGAGATGTATAGTGCTCTCTTTGAGGTTCTGCACTTTTGTAGTCAGACATTCAATCATTTTGTTTTGTTGATCACTAATTATAGAATGACAACCAACATATAAGGTGCTCTTTTATGTTAAAAAAAATAGAGAATAAATTACTTTTAACAGAAGTAGAAAAGTTAAAAGCAAGGAAGCAAACAATGGTTGTTAGTCGTTACATACCCGTTATCTCTCCTTTGTAACATCAGATTCACATTAAAACTAATCCATTTAAACATAGATCTCGTGTTACACTTCACCGCATGCAACAACTCAATCATGTATTATTTGAACACATATTTCGTGTTACACTGCTCTACATGCAACAACTCAATCATATATCATTTCAACACATATTTCGTGTTACACTGCTCTACATGCAACAACTCAATCATATATCATTTCAACACATATTTCGTGTTACACTGCTCTACATGCAACAACTCAATCATATATCATTTCAACACATATTTCGTGTTACACTGCTCTACATGCAACAACTCAGTCATATATAGGTGCAACACAGTTTATGCTATATCAGTGGTGTCGAGTATTGCTAATACAACGATACACACCCAAGATACGACAGGACTAGATATCCATTAACTCGGTAGGCATACAAGAACTGTCATAAGAATATCCATGACGTAGATTATAGAAGCAAAACCAAAAGACGATGATCAAACACAACATAATAAAGAATGGTGGAAGAAGAAATACACAGTGTGGGCCAGAAATGGAAACCTGCAGACTTTAAACTGTTCAGTGACTTTGTTGTTGATCAGCATGACACACAAAAACATGGGCACAACAAGAACAAATTTGTGAAGAACAATGAACAAACATTTCCATAGAAACGGTACTGTACTATTTCCCTGTCATTATTTTTCTGTAACTCTGCTATACTTATTTTTAAAATTTTCATTGGCACGAGCAGAACTACCAGCAGCAGGAAAATAATTCATGATCATTACATTGATTTGTCACAAGGCGACCATCTAAACATCACTAACTTGAACATGTAACCAACTTGCAATAAGAACACATTTAATTTCTTTAAATTGTGACAGAAAGACTATTCCAGTTTTATGTTAACTAAAAAGCCATTAGACCAGCCTGTCCATTACTACCCGTGAACACCGTGGCAAAAAAAATACAATTTTATTTAGGGCGCATTGAGTTATTTGCGGGTCATTATCATTGCACTCCGATCATATTAGAGCACATTCATTGAGTAAAGAAAGCGTGGAAGACAAAGGCAATGATAAGTAATGGACAGGTCTTGGATCACAAAGAGCAGCTACAAACAAAAATCGTCGGATGCTAGATGTGGTCATCTTGCTTGGTCCAGTAAACATAAGAGCTGCGAAGAAGGAAATCATCGTCATGTTCCATACCGGTTGGCGTAGGCGATCATGTCCTTCAACAATCTTCTATCCACAGTGCATCTTATCAGTTCTGTTGTTGACTGCTTTCCATGCCATGACACCAAGCTATCCAGTATTTTCTCTCTTTGTCGTCCGCGATCTCTCTTTCCTTTTATTTTGCCAGTTGTAACTAAGTATTCCAACTTTCCTCTTCTCATGATGTGCCCGAAAAATGTTGATTGTTTCTTTCTGATGTATTTTAGGGGCTGCCTTTTTGTGTTGGCCTCTTTGAGAATTTCCTCATTGGTCTTTTTAGCTGTCCAGGGAACTTTCAACATTCTTCTGAGAAATCCCATCTCTGTGGCCTCTAATCGTCTTTTCATTTGTTTGTCTACTGTCCATGATTCGCTTCTATAGGAAGGAAATAGATACACAAAAAGTACTTCTTACCGTCCTAAACAGTACTATGTTAAAATAAATGTACCTGTCTAATCATTTCATCTGTCACATCCATGGAAGCTTTGTTAAATGGTTTGACGAGCTCGGCAAGGTTTGTCCACCGCTGTGCCCACATATCTCCTGCATGTTGGAACGAGATAAGCATTAGCTACATCATTATCTAAATAGAGAGTTGAGACAATGGCACATTCTGAGGAATAATGGATACAAACATTAATTGGACTCTGTCGGACCTGGATGACTCTTTGAAGATTATTCACAGACCTAGGAAATACGATGGATTGATAACATCAAAGATACGCTGCTAAACCATCATTTAATAATTGTTCAAGCTATCAGAAGAGCACGAAATTGAATGTCGTATCTCCCACGACACCTGAAGAGGTATATGATGAAGTGAAGAGACAAAGAAAGACAATTTGTTATTCACATTTTTCTTCCACTCACAGCAACAAATATTTGTTTACTATTATTTACCCTCTTACGTTTTAACAGTTTTCCATTGTAGCAAGTAGACGAATAAAGAAATACTTTTCAACTGGCTAATGTCTCTACATACATGATACCAAAATTATAAACAACTAAATGAGTTCTAGCGTGTCAGTAAATCATTAAAATATCATGGATGGAAAGACAACTGATGTAACAATATTTTTCTCTTGTAACAGATTACATTTACTCATAGTGTATGTGTTGGTGCGACAGGCCAAGATGACCGCTTAGTCGAATCAGATTCAGAACAAGTGACATTTTGCTACGGTTTGGCCTCAAATTATTTTTTCTGGTCTGGATTTTCGTTTGAGGAGACAGCAGCAATCCGGTCGTATTCACCTGACCGCAAAGTCAATCAGGCTATGGTTCCGCGCGCTGAGTTAATACTGCAGGCAACTGACCTGTGATTGAAGTGGATCATAATCGGCTTTCTCCTGGGACGGGATGTATGATCTATGTTCAACTGCACCTTTTCCACCAACTGATCTGTGCTCGGATCGATTGTTGGACGGAAGTGGAGACATGATTTCATTTGTTGTGTCAGCGATTCCTGAAGCACATTTCCACTGATCATGGATTTGGCGCGAGACGCATGGAGATCGTGCTGCCCGCGACGGCCATTATAGCAACACTGAAGTGTGCTTTATGAGCTGCGCGCCATTTATAATGAACGCAATATGTTCAATAGAACTGTATGAAGGATCAGGGCGAATATTTTGTTGGTTGCAGGAACGGAGGCAGAGCAGATAAGGAAATGGCCGGCTTGCAGTGACGTCATTCCGTTCCAAAGTCTAAAGTATTTAAGGAATAAGTTTTGTTTTTCTCTAAATCTTCCTCTTCTTCTTTCCTTCCACTTTTGCCTTTTATCGTCGAGGGAAAATATAATTTGCGGTATATTGCTCTTCTATTTGCTTCCTAGTGTTTCTAATATTCCGTCAGTCCATCTTTTTCGGGGATCTGCCCTTGGGTCTAGTGTTTTCACAACGTTTATTGAGGGCTCGTTGTGTTGGGATTTGCTCACTCTGCCTAATAACATGGCCAAACCATTTTATCTGTTGTTTCTTTATATGTTCCATTGCGGGGATTCAAGCTTCTTCCTCAGTTCTTCATTTCTTATCTTATCTCTCAGACTGTTTCATGTCCTTCGACTAACACATTTCAATTCCGTAGAGGTTATTTTACTTATTGTTCTTGCATCTAGGGTCCAGGACTGACAATGACAGCACATCGTTGAGATGAATCTTGTTTTGTAGAGTGACCATTTTTCCTCTAGAGTTATTTCCTTGTTGGATAATTGTGATGGCAGCTGTCCAATGATTTCACAAACTTTGTTGCATCTTGATTCTATTTCTGCTGTTTGTAAATTGTCGTTTTTCACTAGACTTCCTAGATATTTAAATTTCTCTATTTGTTTCAACGATCTACCGTCTATATAGTTGTTGAAGTTCTATTTCTCTTTTGATATGTTCATGAATTCAGTCTTGTTGATGTTGTTTTTTATGCTGTATTTTGCGTGTGTGGTGTTGAGTCTATTTAAGTGTTCTTGTATGTCTTCTATTTTTCCATGCATTGGTATCTGATCGTCTGCAAATAGAAGCTCGTTGTTCTCCCCTGTCTCTTGTTGTTTGGCTAACTTGCATATATAGTCAATGTATGTGATGAACAATAGGGAGATAGTACTCATCTCTGTCATAATCCTGATCTAACATCGAATGGGTCTGTGTAGCCTGTTGCTGTTCTGACTGTGCAGCTGTTGCTGTTCTGACTGTGCAGCTGTTGTTGATATATACACTTTTAATAAAGCTGGTTAGATGTTGGCTTACTCCGTATGTTGCTAGTATCTTCCACAGTTGTTCATTTTGTTGCCTCAGTCGAATACTTCTTCGTGGTCAATGAAATCTATGTACACATCTTGATTATTTATTATTTGTACTACACATTTCATTTATTGTCAGACAAAATGTGATTATTAATTGTAGTTGTGAGCACCTAAAATATGAGCTGGGATATGCCCGGATGCTGGAAAGTTCTTTTCTTCATAGACTTGCTTGAGCCGTCTTCTGACGTAAGCATGCAGCTGCTCATACAGTGGCCGTACTTGATCAAACAAATCCTGAATGTCATTAACAAAAGTGTCGGACTCGTACGCTGACCGCCATTGTTCTCCAAGGTCTTTATATCCTGAGGGAAAGTAGAAGATTGTTAGAAGTTGAAATGAGAAAAAGAGCAATAAAGTTGAATGCAATCACGAAGCTATAATTGGTGGTGGATGTAGTGCATATTTCAGTAACAATTATTGTTTTTGTTATAACTATATTTGTTAATGTTTATTTTTTTCACGTTCGCCAGCTTTCACCTCTAGGCGAAGTCCCTAGAGACTAAGAACTGAATTTTGCATGTTAATTGTTTTTTTTTTTCTGACAGAGGGATCCCTCGCCGCACAGGCAGATAACTCCATCGTCGGAGGTACTCCGGCATGTTACCTCGAGACGAACCAGTACTCCTAATTCTTAATATAATAACAGTAATAAGTAGTAATAGTTACAGTGAAACAATAAAGTAGTTTATGAACAATAATCGGAACAGTTTTTTAATTCCCTTTTTTTGGTCTGCCAGTAAGTCTTTCAATTGTCCTGTACATCGCTGTATTTTGTTGCACTCTATCTTCATTAATTTAACTGTCTAAGACACACGTTATCCAGGAACGCAAAAACAATCAAACAGTCAGCTACATGGCAAATAATTGAGTTACTTTGCTCACGCATCTGCATGATTGAGTAAATACTGTGTTCGCTAAATAGATCGCCGAATGGAATGTTCTGTTCTGTTCATGTGATTAGTGTCACTTCTTTCTTCTTTTATCTTTCTCACTGGTACCGAAAAGGTGTCGTAGTTACATCATTTGTCGTTCTTGCGCTGCTCGAACTGTCTGAATGAGTGATTTCCCTTTGTTGTTACATGTCTCTGTCACTGCATCAATCCATCTTCTTCTGGGTCTTACTCTTGGTCTTTTCCCGTATGTTCTCGAGAAGAACGCCCTTGATGGTGATTAGTAAGGATTCATTCTGAACAATTAGTGTCACTGCTGTCTGGAATTCCCCATATCCGCTTCACTCAAGTCATAGCTGATGCCAAAGTGCGTTGGTAAATTCTGTTGACAAGATCAATTACCATGAAGTATTAACCATCTCACCGGCGATTTCAAACGATTTCCATCGAAAAGAGAGTAAGCTCTTCCTTGCTCCGGTTTTATCGAAAACACGCAATTGAATCAAAGAAAGGAGCCGAAACGGATTAAGCAGCTATGTTAATCTCTCTCAAAAACAGGACAATATACAACCATAGAGATTTTGAATTGTTATTTGGCGTTAGCAATCTGAAACTCCGATACAAGCCAAATCTCCTGTATGAGCGACGCTTTTAATTGAGGTCATTAAAAAGAGAGTATCGACAGTCATTTCCAACTCCAATTCAGCCAATTAAATTGACAAAAAGTCGGAAAATACTGTCAAAATACCCAAAAATCTGTTTAGTGTTGGCATTCTCTAAAGATGGAGCCGCGATAGCTCAGTGGTCAGTGAACTGGACTACAGTGGACAAGAGGTCAAGTTTGAACCTGATCGACGGCTTTCAGCTTCACCCAGCCTTAAATGGGTAATGGATTTTTCCTGTTGCACGGGCGTAATAGCGACCACATTACCCCGAAAATCATGTGCCGAAGGTCTGTACAAATTATTGTCACTAAGACCATATTCCCTATACACCACTTGGTGTGACGGGGCTCTTTACTTGTTATTCTCTAAAGAGGCACTCGGCAATGGCCGCCATTTTTCCATGAAGCGATTTGGAAGAAAAGCGGAAAACAAAGAAATGCACAAAGTTGGAGTTAAGAACAATGTGTTTGATTTGTTTTAAATTTTGTGGACGAATCGGCAGAAACGTGGTCAATGAACGCACAGTAGAGTGTGGTAACTGGTTTGTTGTTGATCAGCAGTTTAACAGTCCGCTGACCTTGGAACCCTGGCTCAACGAAAGAAAGTGGTTTAATAGATACGTGTTCAATTTTGTATTCAATCACATCTTGTACATCAGTATTCTTTCGTTGTTGCTTTCTTCAATCACATCTTGTACACCAGTATTCTTTCGTTGTTGTTTTCTTCAATCACATCTTGTACACCAGTATTCTTTCGTTGTTGTTTTCTTCAATCACATCTTGTACACCAGTATTCTTTGGTTGTTGCTTTCTTCAATCACATCTTGTACACCAGTATTCTTTGGTTGTTGCTTTCTTCAATCACATCTTGTACACCAGTATTCTTTGGTTGTTGTTTTCTTCAATCACATCTTGTACACCAGTATTCTTTGGTTGTTGTTTTCTTCAATCACATCTTGTACACCAGTATTCTTTGGTTGTTGCTTTCTTCAATCACATCTTGTACACCAGTATTCTTTGGTTGTTGCTTTCTTCAATCACATCTTGTACACCAGTATTCTTTGGTTGTTGCTTTCTTCAATCACATCTTGTACACCAGTATTTATTTGGTTGTTGCTTTCTTCAATCACATCTTGTACACCAGTATTCTTTGGTTGTTGCTTTCTTCAATCACATCTTGTACACCAGTATTCTTTGGTTGTTGTTTTCTTCAATCACATCTTGTACACCAGTATTCTTTCGTTGTTGCTTTCTTCAATCACATCTTGTACACCAGTAGTATACAAGGGTCCGTATAGTTAGCATTTAGGCGCGAATTAACAAAGATATATAGCAGGCGCATTTTGCGCGAAATGTACACGAGAGACAAGGGGAGTTAACCATGACATTTCGTGTCGGGATGTTGACCTCTAGTCCCGGTGACCCCGGAAGTGACCTGTTTATGTCTGCTTTGTGCTGACTTTGGAGTTCTTGATGCACTTAATCGATAGTGATAGGTTAGTAGATTATACAACATCAATGAAAAACAATCAATATAAAACAAAAGACAAAAGCTATTTTTTATTCTTTTATTATCTCAATAGGTGTATAACATACAGTGGATATAATATAACATTACAAAAATATTCAGTACACGAAGTAAATATATAGTACAAGGATAACATTTATTTATAGCTGTGTAGTTGGGTGTCTGCTTAGCGTTGTACCATAAATGAAGCATAAGGGGTGAAACAGTTAGAGATTCTCGGTTAGTCTAAGCTGGTAGTGTAAATATGTTCCTCGGTGTTAGTGGTTTGCTATCTCTCTCTCTCTCTCTCTCTCTCTCTCTCTCTCTCTCTCTCTCTCCTATTCCAGCCTAGATTTCCCTCCATTGAAACACTTACTCATTCTCTCCATTTATCCCTATCATCTCGCCTTCCTTCTCTCTCTCTCTCTCTCTCTCTCTCTCTCTTTCTCTTTCTCCCCTATCCGCTCTTAGACTTCTAACCTATCAGTAAACCCTCCGCCTCTCCCTTTAGCTCCCCCACCCTCCCTCATATTTTTAGCGTCCCTCCTATTGTAACACTTGATTATTCTCACCATTTATACCTAGCATCTCGCCTTCTTTCTCATAGGCTTCTCTCTCTCGCTCGCTCTCTCTCTTCTAACCCCTACTAGACTTCTCTCCTACCATTCCACCTTTCTTCTCTCTCTCTCTCTCTCTCTCTCTCTCTCTCTCTACCTCGCCTAGCGTTCCGCCTTCATGCGTATTTTTACCTTACCGCCAGTGTAACACATTAATAACATTGAATATCAATTACAAAAAGACTTGAAATATCTACTTTTTAAAGAACCAATAAGATAAACATATGAAAAACGAAGGAATAATACACTCGACAAGGCTTAACATACGTACTTTATACACATCACCATTAATACAACTGAAATTCCTTTAATGATAACCTATCACATCGTTATGAGCTAAGAGAAAAACAGAAAAAAATTCAACTTACACCGTAAAATATTCCACTACACCACAGACCGCTAGACTGACCAGTACTATGAAAATAAACGGCCGTGAATCAAGCGCGCTTATAACACGAAGTCTCACATCCGACTAGTTTAATCTTGTAAATAAAAGTTAGGAGACAAGGGCAGAAACCTAGGAGGCAAGGGCAGAAACCTAGGAGGCAAGGGCAGAAACCTAGGAGGCAAGGAGTGAAACCTAGGAGGCAAGGACAGAAACCTAGGAGGCAAGGACAGAAACCTAAGAGGCAAGGGCAGAAACCAATGAGGGAAGGTCAGAAACCTAGGAGGCAAGGTCAGAAACCTAGGAGGCAAGGGCAGAAACCTAGGAGGCAAGGGCAGAAACCTAGGAGACAAGGACAGAAACCTAGGAGGCATGGTCAGAAACCTAGGAAGGAGGGAAGAGCAGAAACCTAGGAGCAAGGGCAGAAACCTCCTAGAATCCTAAGAGGCAAGGGCAGAAACCTAAGAGGCAAAGACAGAAACCTAGGAGGCAAGGTCAGAAACCTAGGAGGCAAGGGCAGAAACCTAGGAGGCAAGGACAGAAAACTAGGAAGCAAAGGCTGAAAACAAGGAGGGATGGTCAGAAACCTAGGAGGCAAGGGCAGAAACCTAAGAGGCAAGGGCAGAAACCTAGGAGGCAAGGACAGAAACCTAGGAGGCGAGGACAGAAACCTAGGAGGCAAGGGCAGAAACCTAGGAGGCATGGGCAGAAACCTAAGAGGCAAGGGCAGAAACCTAAGAGGCAAGGACAGAAAACTAGGAAGCAAAGGCTGTTGGTCAAATCGAAAATATTTTACCCACAGAACACAAAAATGTAGGCTCATACTCAAAAATCGACCTCAACACCATAAAAAGGTACTCACATAGTCATACTAGTTAGACACATCGAACAGATAGTTACATCCAAAGTCCCAAAAAGAATGGCCAAATCACTAACGTTTTACCTCCAGAACACAAAAAAAAAAATTTTAACTCATAAGCGAAAAAGTCTACCTCAAAACCCTAAAAATCGACTCACATAGTCATAATAGTTAGACACATCGAACAGATAGTTACAGCCAAAGCCCCAAAAAAAAGTTTGGTCAAATCGAAAATATTTTACCCTCAGAACACAAAAATGTAGGCTCATACTCAAAAAATCGACCTCAACACCATAAAAAGGTACTCACATAGTCATACTAGTTAGACACATCGAACAGATAGTTACATCCAAAGTCCCAAAAAGAGTGGCCAAATCACTAACATTTTACCTCCAGAACACAAAAATGTAGGCTCATACTCAAAAAAAGTCGACCTCAAAACCCTAAAAAGCTACTCACATAGTCATAATAGTTAGACACATTGAACAGATAGTTACAGCCAAAGCCCCAAAAAGAGTGGCCAAATCACTAACATTTTACCTCCAGAACACAAAAATGTAGGCTCATACTCAAAAAAGCGACCTCAAAACCATAAAAATCTACTCACATAGTCATACTAGTTAGACACATCGAACAGATAGTTACAGCCAAAGTCCCCCAAAAAAAGTTTGGTCAAATCGGAAATATTTTACCCACAGAACACAAAAATGTAGGCTCATACTCAAAAAATCGACCTCAACACCATAAAAAGGTACTCACATAGTCATACTAGTTAGACACAACGAGTAGAAAGTTATATTCAAGGTCCAAAAAACGTTATTTTAGACATCCCCATTGCTAAAATTTACATAAAAAAACCACTTTTAGGATTTTACCCCCCTTAGCATTTTTGAGAGTTACGCCCATAAAATCGGTAAAAATCGTAAATTTTCACGCTAGGCATACCCCCAAACTTTATTTTAGACATCCCCATACCAAAAATTTACATAAAAAACCACTTTTAGGATTTTACCCCCTTAGCATTTTTGAGGGTTACGCCCCTGAAATCGATAAAAATCGTAAATTTAGCACGTAGGCTTACTTAAAACTTTATTTTAGACATCCCCACACCAAAAATTTACTTAAAAATCACTTTTGAAATTGTAACCCCCCTTACCATTTTTGAGGGTTACGCCCATGGAATCGATAAAAATCGTAAATTTTCACTCTAGGCATACCCCAAACTTTATTTTAGACATCCCCACACCAAAAATTAACTTAAAAATCACTTTTGAAATTGTAACCCCCCCCCCTTACCATTTTTGAGGGTTACGCCCATGGAATCGATAAAAATCGTAAATTTAGCACGTAGGCTTACCTAAAACTTTATTTTAGACATCCCCACACCAAAAATTAACTTAAAAATCACTTTTGAAATTGTTACCGCCCTTAAAATTTTAGAGGGTTACGCCCCTGAAATCGATAAAAAATTGAAATATAACCTCAAGGCATACCTCCCACATAATTTTTGACACCCCTACATATCAAATTCCATAAAAAAAAACAACAAAAAGCTAGTAGTATATGTGGCTGTGAACACACCGAAAATACTACTTCTCTTGCGGTTTTGGTGCAGTTTCGGTGCATGTACGTGCACTTTTAGAGTGGGTTAACAGCCACATATACTACTAGCTTTTTGTTGTTTTTTTGATGGAATTTGATATGTAGGGGTGTCAAAAATTATGTGGGAGGTATGCCTTGAGGTTATATTTCAATTTTTTTATCGATTTCAGGGGCGTAACCCTAAAAAATTTTAAGGGGGGTAACAATTTCAAAAGTGATTTTTAAGTTAATTTTTGGTGTGGGGATGTCTAAAATAAAGTTTTAGGTAAGCCTACGTGCTAAATTTACGATTTTTATTCAAAAGTGATTTTTAAGTTAATTTTTGGTGTGGGGATGTCTAAAATAAAGTTTGGGGTATGCCTAGAGTGAAAATTTACGATTTTTATCGATTCCATGGGCGTAACCCTCAAAAATGGTAAGGGGGGTTACAATTTCAAAAGTGATTTTTAAGTAAATTTTTGGTGTGGGGATGTCTAAAATAAAGTTTTAAGTAAGCCTACGTGCTAAATTTACGATTTTTATCGATTTCAGGGGCGTAACCCTCAAAAATGCTAAGGGGGTAAAATCCTAAAAGTGGTTTTTTATGTAAATTTTTGGTATGGGGATGTCTAAAATAAAGTTTGGGGGTATGCCTAGCGTGAAAATTTACGATTTTTACCGATTTTATGGGCGTAACTCTCAAAAATGCTAAGGGGGGTAAAATCCTAAAAGTGGTTTTTTTATGTAAATTTTAGCAATGGGGATGTCTAAAATAACGTTTTTTGGACCTTGAATATAACTTTTTACTCGTTGTGTCTAACTAGTATGACTATGTGAGTACCTTTTTATGGTGTTGAGGTCGATTTTTTGAGTATGAGCCTACATTTTTGTGTTCTGTGGGTAAAATATTTCCGATTTGACCAAACTTTTTTTTTGGGACTTTGGCTGTAACTATCTGTTCGATGTGTCTAACTAGTATGACTATGTGAGTAGATTTTTATGGTTTTGAGGTCGCTTTTTTGAGTATGAGCCTACATTTTTGTGTTCTGGAGGTAAAATGTTAGTGATTTGGCCACTCTTTTTGGGGCTTTGGCTGTAACTATCTGTTCGATGTGTCTAACTATTATGACTATGTGAGTAGCTTTTTAGGGTTTTGAGGTCGACTTTTTTTGAGTATGAGCCTACATTTTTGTGTTCTGGAGGTAAAATGTTAGTGATTTGGCCACTCTTTTTGGGACTTTGGATGTAACTGTCTGTTCGATGTGTCTAACTAGTATGACTATGTGAGTACCTTTTTATGGTGTTGAGGTCGATTTTTTGAGTATGAGCCTACATTTTTGTGTTCTGTGGGTAAAATATTTTCGATTTGACCAAACTTTTTTTGGGGGGCTTTGGCTGTAAGTATCTGTTCGATGTGTCTAACTATTATGACTATGTGAGTCGATTTTTAGGGTTTTGAGGTAGACTTTTTCGCTTATGAGTTAAAATTTTTTTTTTTGTGTTCTGGAGGTAAAACGTTAGTGATTTGGCCATTCTTTTTGGGACTTTGGATGTAACTATCTGTTCGATGTGTCTAACTAGTATGACTATGTGAGTACCTTTTTATGGTGTTGAGGTCGATTTTTTGAGTATGAGCCTACATTTTTGTGTTCTGTGGGTAAAATATTTTCGATTTGACCAACAGCCTTTGCTTCCTAGTTTTCTGTCCTTGCCTCTTAGGTTTCTGCCCTTGCCTCTTAGGTTTCTGCCCATGCCTCCTAGGTTTCTGCCCTTGCCTCCTAGGTTTCTGTCCTCGCCTCCTAGGTTTCTGTCCTTGCCTCCTAGGTTTCTGCCCTTGCCTCTTAGGTTTCTGCCCTTGCCTCCTAGGTTTCTGACCATCCCTCCTTGTTTTCAGCCTTTGCTTCCTAGTTTTCTGTCCTTGCCTCCTAGGTTTCTGCCCTTGCCTCCTAGGTTTCTGACCTTGCCTCCTAGGTTTCTGTCTTTGCCTCTTAGGTTTCTGCCCTTGCCTCTTAGGATTCTAGGAGGTTTCTGCCCTTGCTCCTAGGTTTCTGCTCTTCCCTCCTTCCTAGGTTTCTGACCATGCCTCCTAGGTTTCTGTCCTTGTCTCCTAGGTTTCTGCCCTTGCCTCCTAGGTTTCTGCCCTTGCCTCCTAGGTTTCTGACCTTGCCTCCTAGGTTTCTGACCTTGCCTCCTAGGTTTCTGACCTTCCCTCATTGGTTTCTGCCCTTGCCTCTTAGGTTTCTGTCCTTGCCTCCTAGGTTTCTGTCCTTGCCTCCTAGGTTTCACTCCTTGCCTCCTAGGTTTCTGCCCTTGCCTCCTATGTTTCTGCCCTTGCCTCCTAGGTTTCTGCCCTTGTCTCCTAACTTTTATTTACAAGATTAAACTAGTCGGATGTGAGACTTCGTGTTATAAGCGCGCTTGATTCACGGCCGTTTATTTTCATAGTACTGGTCAGTCTAGCGGTCTGTGGTGTAGTGGAATATTTTACGGTGTAAGTTGAATTTTTTTCTGTTTTTCTCTTAGCTCATAACGATGTGATAGGTTATCATTAAAGGAATTTCAGTTGTATTAATGGTGATGTGTATAAAGTACGTATGTTAAGCCTTGTCGAGTGTATTATTCCTTCGTTTTTCATATGTTTATCTTATTGGTTCTTTAAAAAGTAGATATTTCAAGTCTTTTTGTAATTGATATTCAATGTTATTAATGTGTTACACTGGCGGTAAGGTAAAAATACGCATGAAGGCGGAACGCTAGGCGAGGTAGAGAGAGAGAGAGAGAGAGAGAGAGAGAGAGAGAGAGGAAGAAAGGTGGAATGGTAGGAGAGAAGTCTAGTAGGGGTTAGAAGAGAGAGAGCGAGCGAGAGAGAGAAGCCTATGAGAATGAAGGCGAGATGCTAGGTATAAATGGTGAGAATAATCAAGTGTTACAATAGGAGGGACGCTAAAAATATGAGGGAGGGTGGGGGAGCTAAAGGGAGAGGCGGAGGGTGGACTGATAGGTTAGAAGTCTAAGAGCGGATAGGGGAGAAAGAGAAAGAGAGAGAGAGAGAGAGAGAGAGAGAGAGAGAAGGAAGGCGAGATGATAGGGATAAATGGAGAGAATGAGTAAGTGTTTCAATGGAGGGAAATCTAGGCTGGAATAGTAGAGAGAGAGAGAGAGAGAGAGAGAGAGTGCGAGAGAGAGAGAGAGAGAGAGATAGCAAACCACTAACACCGAGGAACATATTTACACTACCAGCTTAGACTAACCGAGAATCTCTAACTGTTTCACCCCTTATGCTTCATTTATGGTACAACGCTAAGCAGACACCCAACTACACAGCTATAAATAAATGTTATCCTTGTACTATATATTTACTTCGTGTACTGAATATTTTTGTAATGTTATATTATATCCACTGTATGTTATACACCTATTGAGATAATAAAAGAATAAAAAATAGCTTTTGTCTTTTGTTTTATATTGATTGTTTTTCATTGATGTTGTATAATCTACTAACCTATCACTATCGATTAAGTACATCAAGAACTCCAAAGTCAGCACAAAGCAGACATAAACAGGTCACTTCCGGGGTCACCGGGACTAGAGGTCAACATCCCGACACGAAATGTCATGGTTAACTCCCCTTGTCTCTCGTGTACATTTCGAGCACATTTACAAAATGCGCCTGCTATATATCTTTGTTAATTCGCGCCTAAATGCTAACCAGGTTGACCCTTGTATACTACTTACACCAGTATTCTTTGGTTGTTGCTTTCTTCAATCACATCTTGTACACCAGTATTCTTTGGTTGTTGTTTTCTTCAATCACATCTTGTACACCAGTATTCTTTCGTTGTTACTTTCTTCAATCACATCTTGTACACCAGTATTCTTTGGTTGTTGCTTTCTTCAATCACATCTTGTACAATAGTATTCTTTGGTTGTTGCTTTCTTCAATCACATCTTGTACACCAGTATTCTTTGTTTGTTGCTTTCTTCAATCACATCTTGTACACCAGTATTCTTTGGTTGTTGCTTTCTTCAATCACATCTTGTACACCAGTATTCTTTGGTTGTTGTTTTCTTCAATCACATCTTGTACATCAGTATTCTTTGGTTGTTGTTTTCTTCAATCACATCTTGTACACCAGTATTCTTTGGTTGTTGTTTTCTTCAATCACATCTTGTACATCAGTATTCTTTGGTTGTTGTTTTCTTCAATCACATCTTGTACACCAGTATTCTTTGGTTGTTGTTTTCTTCAATCACATCTTGTACACCAGTATTCTTTGGTTGTTGTTTACTTCAATCACTTCTTGTACAACAGTATTCTTTGGTTGTTGTTTTCTTCAATCACATCTTGTACACCAGTATTCTTTGGTTGTTGCTTTCTTCAATCACATCTTGTACACCAGTATTCTTTGGTTGTTTCTTTCTTCAATCACATCTTGTACAATAGTATTCTTTGGTTGTTGCTTTCTTCAATCACATCTTGTACACCAGTATTCTTTGGTTGTTGCTTTCTTCAATCACATCTTGTACACCAGTATTCTTTGGTTGTTGCTTTCTTCAATCACATCTTGTACACCAGTATTCTTTCGTTGTTGCTTTCTTCAATCACATCTTGTACACCAGTATTCTTTGGTTGTTGCTTTCTTCAATCACATCTTGTACAATAGTATTCTTTGGTTGTTGTTTTCTTCAATCACATCTTGTACACCAGTATTCTTTGGTTGTTGCTTTCTTCAATCACATCTTGTGCACCAGTATTCTTTGGTTGTTGCTTTCTTCAATCACATCTTGTACACCAGTATTCTTTGGTTGTTGTTTTCTTCAATCACATCTTGTACACCAGTATTCTTTGGTTGTTGTTTTCTTCAATCACATCTTGTACACCAGTATTCTTTGGTTGTTGTTTTCTTCAATCACATCTTGTACACCAGTATTCTTTGGTTGTTGTTTTCTTCAATCACATCTTGTACACCAGTATTCTTTGGTTGTTGTTTTCTTCAATCACATCTTGTACACCAGTATTCTTTGGTTGTTGCTTTCTTCAATCACATCTTGTACACCAGTATTCTTTGGTTGTTGCTTTCTTCAATCACATCTTGTACACCAGTATTCTTTGGTTGTTGCTTTCTTCAATCACATGTTGTACACCAGTATTCTTTGGTTGTTGCTTTCTTCAATCACATCTTGTACACCAGTATTTATTTGGTTGTTGCTTTCTTCAATCACATCTTGTACACCAGTATTCTTTGGTTGCTGTTTTCTTCAATCACATCTTGTACACCAGTATTCTTTGGTTGTTGCTTTCTTCAATCACATCTTGTACACCAGTATTCTTTGGTTGTTGTTTTCTTCAATCACATCTTGTACACCAGTATTCTTTGGTTGTTGTTTTCTTCAATCACATCTTGTAAACGTGTAGTGTTTACACCGTCAGATAAGTACATGTGATACATTTGACATATGTGACGTCATCTTAGCTCCTTTCACCTTTGACTAAATTGTTGAGTCGATAGGTCAGCACATCCATCTTGGTGGATCAAACCAATTTTGGTGAATCAAATCCATCTAGGTGGATCAAATCCATCTTGGTGGATCAAACCCATTTTGGTGAATCAAACCCATCTTGGTGAATCAAACCCATTTTGGTGGATCAAACCCATTTTGGTGGATCAAACCCATCTTGGTGGATCAAACCCATTTTGGTGGATCAAACCCATCTTGGTGGATCAAACTCATTTTGGTGGATCAAACCCATCTTGGTGGATCAAACCCATCTTGGTGGATCAAATCCATCTTGGTGGATCAAACCCATCTTGGTGGATCAAACCCATGTTGGTGGATCAAACCCATCTTGGTGGATCAAATCCATCTTGTGGATCAAACCCATTTTGGTGGATCAAACCCATCTTGGTGGATCAAACCCGTTTTGGTGGATCAAACCCATCTTGGTGGATCAAACCCATCTTGTTGGATCAAATCCATCTTGGTGGATCAAACCCATGTTGGTGGATCAAACCCATCTTGGTGAATCAAACCCATCTTGTTGGATCAAATCCATCTTGGTGGATCAAATCCATCTTGGTGGACAAACCCATGTTGGTGGATCAATCCCATCTTAGCGGATCAAACCCATCTTGGTGGATCAAGCCCATCTTGGTGGATCAAATCCATCTTGGTGGATCAAACCCATCTTGGAGGATCAAACCCATCTTGGTGGATCAAACCCATCTTGTTGGATCAAATCCATCTTGGTGAATCAAACCCATCTTCTTGGATCAAACCCATCTTGGCGGATCAAACCCATCTTGGTGAATCAAACCCATCTTGTTGGATCAACTAAACGTCATTCTCGCAGCGTATGTTCCGTAGTTTGATTATTTAGCCCATAGACTCACAATAGTATATCTCGTAGTTGAAGTTTATTCACACGTTTATTCAGTTTCTTATGACTCGTTCTATGACTGAATATAAATAGTCGTTGTAATTAGTTTAGTGTATGGTAATTCTTTAACATCATCATCATATTTATTATCATCACTATTATTTTCTATATGTCACCACCCCATGGAAAATTAGCTACCATGAATGGCCATTTCAATAACTTACATGACAATAGGTGCCATCTGAGAAGGAGTAATATCATATCCAACTTGTTATGCTGTTAGTGCACCGTAAACTTTGTTTAATGCTTTTTTTATTTTTTAATTCAATTTTCCTTCAAGATAGTTCTTTTTTTGTTATTACTTTGTCTATATGTCAAAAATGTTAATTGTCTTAAATTAAATATGTGAAATTATTTTCTTTTTTTTTTAAATTTCAATTAATTAATTAAGTGGACCGATACCAGGTCCCATCATTACCCTGGGTGGGATGTGTCATCCTTGTTCGACTGCCAATTTGCCACCAGCTGTACTGCGGTCGGATATATATATATATATATATATATATATATATATATATATATATATATATATATATATATATATATATATATAAAGTGCCCCCGTCACGCCAGGTGACGTATATGGAATATGGTGTTAGTGACCACATATTTTACAGACCTTCGGCACATGATTTTTGGGGTAACGTGATCGGTATTAGGCCCGTGCCGCTTTACTTTCCCCGAAAAAAATCCGGTACCAATTAAAGCCTGGGCGAACCCGGAAGCTGTCGGCTGGGATCGAACCCTACCTCTTGTCCTTTGTAGTCCAGTTCACTAACCACTGAAATATCGCGGCTCCTATACATATATATACATATATATATATAATCAACTATGACAGCTTTGTGTCAGTTTGAGTTACTGATGCAAAACATATTGACAGCTTGCTCTATTGCCCAAACCTTAGGTGTAGAAAAACTCCAGTAGAAAACGATATTTTTCAAAATGAGTTTCTGAATATCAGAATATGATGGTACTTCCACATTGAATTGTGCTGTATGTTCCAGGTACTGTATTAATTTTATTGAAATTAAAAACAATTAAATGCGGTAATAACATCCAGACAGGGAAGATGGATAGACCTCATTCTGGACATTCAAATAAACATATTATCATACTTGGAATCAACACGGAATTGAGGAGGCATGAAATATCTAGAAACGTATGAAGACAAAGTAATGAGAACCAGATCACATAGATAAGTTACACCAACAGAAAGTTAGAAGTGACAGCGAATATATAAAGCATTGGAAAACATTTTCTGATAGCTTATTTCCAAAATTTAGACAAAAATGCCAAAATAGAATATAACAAAATAGAATAGAATAGAATAGAATAGAATAGAATAGAATAGAATAGAATAGAATAGAATAGAACATTTTGAGAAAGGCTTGAATTAATCAACACTAACCCAGGTAGGTGACAGCTTCATTGCTTAGTTGGACATAGTTAGTGTACATGTCTCTCATTTTTCTTCCGGTCTCATCTCGCCAGCCAACCCACATGGCCAAAAGTGTACCATAATCACGTGATGTTGCGAGAAAATGGGAGATATCTGAGGACAGAAGCAACAATAATTACTATTACATCATGGAAGCGAGATACTGAGCCTTAGGGATGCTGGTCATTCATCGCACTGAAGATTTTATTTGGAATTTGTAGACGGATTTTACTTTTTGTGATTCTGATGAAGTAACGTGACGAGCGTCACTATATGATGACATAATGGACAAAGTGCAAAGATATTTATTCTTTCTTTCAGTTCAAACAAATTCCTTTATATCACAGGTATGGTTAACCTTCCATTATCCGAGAGCCTGTACGTTGTGCTACCAATGCCAGACCTGGACCCTAGATGCAAGAGCAATAAGAAAAATAACCTCTACAGAGATGAAATGTGTTAGACGAATGACAGGAAACAGTCTGAGAGATAAGATCAGAAATGAAGAACTGAGAGAAAAAAGCTAGGAATAGCCCCCACCGTAGAATATGTAAGGAAACAACAGATAAAATGGTTTAACCACGTGACAAGGCAAAAAGATCAAAACACAACACAACGAGCCTTCAACAAACGTTGTGAGAACACCAGTCCCAAGGGACGACAACGAAAAAGATGGATCGATGTAATATTAAAAGCACTAGGAAACATAACAGCAGCAGAGGCGAACAGAAGAGCAAAAGACCTCAAATTATATCCCCCCCCCCCCGACGCTGAAAAGTAGATGAGGAAGGAAAGAAAAAGAAGAAAGACGATCCGAGAGCCAGATCTGAAAACTCGAGTCGTCGATGGTCAGACGCCATTACCTAATTAACACAATATATACATTACTTAATTTGCATTCACAAGCGATTGTGATGTAAAAATCATATAAGTGATCGAGAGTGAAGACAGAAAAGAAAGTGGAATGAAAATGAGAGGGGTGAGACATAAATGGGATGTAAGAAAAGATAAGCTATCAATAAATTATAAATAGAAAACTTTTTTCGGTTTGAGTGTGAGCATTTATCTGTTAATTTGTACTTATTAAGTTTTGTTTTAGCTCAGGAATGGAGTGTATAGTAATTTTCAAAATGAAACACATGTTAGAACGTGCACTATGTTCTACGCCAATGGCCCAGTGCATTCGATTCCTGCCAGCATTTTATTCGGGTTTGCTTTTCTTAGCCATTGATTGTCCCCAATTTTCTTGCAAGGCAGCAGATTGTTTTTTTTTTTCTGTAGGGGGATTCTACCCTTAGATGGTCGGCCCTACCGGGTTTACGAGCACCATTCGCCCGAGCTTTGTGTAGAGTTGATTCACTCATAGGTGGTCTGGTCTTCAGAGCGCTGGAGCACCACCTGCCTGTTTCATAGAGGACAGAAAGAGGAGAAAAGACAGAGAAGTATTTAATCCATGAAGTGGGGATGGATTAGTTCAGACGAGAGCGTGTACCTCTCGTCGGTGGGTTCTGCGTTTTCACCTCAAGGGTTTCATCGACTGCTGGCTCCTTTGTCAGGCCCCTCACCAAGGACCTGCCGTGCTTCGGTGACCCTGCCAGGAGCTAAGCTCCCGCTGGCATAGCTTCTTGGATCCCTGAGGCGAACAAGCCCTCAAACCACAACATGGTTGATCCTAATATGGCCCAAACATAAAAAGCCTGTCAAAACAGCCTAGTGGGCCGGTTCTGGTCCGCGAGCCGTAGGTTGTCAAGCTCTGTTTACAATGATGTATTTATATACATTTTTAGAAAGTGAAGTACGTTAGTAAATATTGTGGATCAATCATGGGGCACTCTGCGAAGAATGACGATGATAGTTCGGGTAACTTTACTGCTGCCAAACAAGATACCAAATAGCGTACACGCCACTGTCTGCTTTACGGATCTACGATAAAGAAAACTCATTCTTCTTATTCTTCTGCGATCATGACTCTGTCAGAGTAGGATTCCGGACTCTCTCAAGAATGCAGATGTCTGTTTAAGTGATTCGGTTACCCCGTATAGTTTTTCTTCCAAGGAGGTGGGTGTGGTCCATATTGTAGAAAACATGTACAGAAAACACCAGTAAAGGATAAGATTTTGAGTTTTTGTGAAGCAGAGGTAAATCAGAATCTATAGCAGAAATGCCTGACACAAACTTTGTTTACAAAACATGTTTTACTTGGTTAAAGCTGTTTCTTGGAGGTAAATTTCTGGCTAAAAGTGACTGTTGTTG